>JBBPBR010001751.1:33163-81743 GCA_037974775.1 Cicer pinnatifidum
CTAGGGAGGACCAAAATAACCTAATTGATCATCCAATGACACAAATGAACTTATTGGATTCACAAGATTTGTTAAAAACCCTAATTGGACAACAATAAGCCTAGGAAGGACGAAAATAACTTAATTGATCATCCAATGACACAAACACACCTATTGGATGCACAAGATTGGTTAAAAACCCTAATTGGACTAGAATATGCCTAGGGAGGACGAAAATGACCTAAATATTAATTCAATGACACAAACAAAGTTATTGGGTGCACAAGATTGGTTAAAAACCCTAATAGGACAACAATAAGTCTAGGGAGGATGAAAATGACCTAATTGATCATCCAATGACACAAACACACCTATTGGATGCACAAGATTGGTTAAAAACCCTAATTGGACAAGAATATGCCTAGGGAGGACGAAAATGACCTAACTGATCATCCAATGACACAAACACACCTATAGGATGCACAAGATTGGTTAAAAACCCTAATTGGACAAGAATATGCCTAGGGAGGACGAAAATGACCTAAATTGATCATCCAATGACACAAACACACCTATTGGATGCACAAGATTGGTTAATAACCCTAATTGGACAAGAATAAGCCTAGGGAGGACGAAAATGACCTAAATGTTAATCCAATGACACAAATGAACTTATTGGATGCACAAGATTGGTTAAAAACCCTAATTGGACAAGAATAAGCCTAGGGAGGACGAAAATGACCTAATTGATCATCCAATGACACAAACACACCTATTGGATGCACAAGATTGGTTAAAAACCCTAGTTGGACAAGAATATGCCTAGGGAGGACGAAAATAACCTAATTGATCATCCAATGACACAAATGAACTTATTGGATGCACAAGATTTGTTAAAAACCCTAATTGGACAAGAATAAGCCTAGGGATGACGAAAATGACCTAATTGATCATCCAATGACACAAATGAACTTATTGGATGCACAAGATTGGCTAAAAACCCTAGTAGGACAAGAATATGCCTAGGGAGGACGAA
Source organism: Cicer pinnatifidum (assembly GCA_037974775.1). NCBI lineage: Eukaryota > Viridiplantae > Streptophyta > Magnoliopsida > Fabales > Fabaceae > Cicer > Cicer pinnatifidum. The sequence goes on from JBBPBR010001751.1 coordinate 34,179, forward strand.
AATGACCTAATTGATCATCCAATGACACAAATGAACTTATTGGATGCACAAGATTTGTTAAAAACCCTAATTGGACAAGAATAAGCCTAGGGAGGACGAAAATGACCTAATTGATCATCCAATGACACAAACACACCTATTGGATGCACAAGATTGGTTAAAAACCCTAATTGGACAAGAATAAGCCTAGGGAGGACGAAAATGACCTAATTGATCATCCAATGACACAAACACACCTATTGGATGCACAAGATTGGTTAAAAACCCTAATTGGACAAGAATAAGCCCAGGGAGGACGAAAATGACCTAATTGATCATTCAATAACACAAACACACCTATTGGATGCACAAGATTGGTTAAAAACCCTAGTTGGACAAGAATATGCCTAGGGAGGACGAAAATGACCTAATTGATCATCCAATGACACAAATAAACTTATTGGATGCACAAGATTGGTTAAAAACCCTAGTTGTACAAGAATATGCCTAGGGAGGACGAAAATGACCTAATTGATCATCCAATGACACAAATGAACTTATTGGAGGCACAAGATTTGTTAAAACCCTAATTGGACAAGAATAAGCCTAGGGAGGACGAAAATGACCTAATTGATCATCCAATGACACAAACACACCTATTGGATGCACAAGATTGGTTAAAAACCCTAATTGGACAAGAATAAGCCTAGGGAGGACGAAAATGACCTAATTGATCATCCAATGACACAAACACACCTATTGGATGCACAAGATTGGTTAAAAACCCTAGTTGGACAAGAATATGCCTATGGAGGACGAAAATGACCTAATTGATCATCCAATGACACAAATGAACTTATTGCATGCACAAGATTGGTTAAAAACCCTAATTGGATGCACAAGATTGGTTAAAAACCCTAATTGATCATCCAATGACACAAACACACCTATTGAATGCACAAGATTGGTTAAAAACCCTAATTGGACAAGAATAAGCCTAGGGAGGACGAAAATGACCTAATTGATCATCCAATGACACAAATGAACTTATTGCATGCACAAGATTGGTTAAAAACCCTAATTGGATGCACAAGATTGGTTAAAAACCCTAAATGACCTAATTGATCATCCAATGACACAAACACACCTATTGAATGCACAAGATTGGTTAAAAACCCTAATTGGACAAGAATAAGCCTAGGGAGGACGAAAATGACCTAATTGATCATCCAATGACACAAACACACCTATTGGATGCACAAGATTGGTTAAAAACCCTAATTGGACAAGAATAAGCCTAGGGAGGACGAAAATGACCTAAATATTAATTCAATGACACAATCAAAGTTATTGGATGCACAAGATTGGTTAAAAACCCTAATTGGACAAGAATAAGCCTAGTGAGGACGAAAATGACCTAATTGATCATCCAATGACACAAACACACCTATTGGATGCACAAGATTGGTTAAAAACCCTAATTGGACAAGAATAAGCCTAGGGAGGACGAAAATGACCTAATTGATCATCCAATGACACAAACACACCTATTGAATGCACAAGATTGGTTAAAAACCCTAATTGGACAAGAATATGCCTAGGGAGGACGAAAATGACCTAAATATTAATTCAATGACATAAACAAACTTGTTGGATGCACAAGATTGGTTAAAAACTCTAATTGGACAAGAATAAGCCTAGGGAGGACGAAAATGACCTAATTGATCATCAAATGACACAAACACACCTATTGGAAGCACAAGATTGGTTAAAAACCCTAATTGGATAAGAATATGCCTAGGAAGGACGAAAATGACCTAAATGTTAATCCAATGACACAAATGAACGTATTGGATGCAAAAGATTGGTTAAAAACCCTAATTGGACAAGAATAAGCCTAGGGAGGACGAAAATGACCTAATTGATCATCCAATGACACAAACACACCTATTGGATGCACAAGATTGGTTAAAAACCCTAATTGGACAAGAATATGCATAGGGAGGACGAAAATGACCTAAATAATAATTCAATGACACAAACAAACTTATTGGATGCACAAGATTGGTTAAAAACCCTAATTGGACAAGAATAAGCCTAGGGAGGACGAAAATGACCTAATTGATCATCCAATGACACAAACACACCTATTGGATGCACAAGATTGGTTAAAAACCCTAATTGGACAAGAATATGCCTAGGGAGGACGAAAATGACCTAATTGATCATCCAATGACACAAACACACCTATTGGATGCATAAGATTGGTTAAAAACCCTAATTGGACAAGAATATGCTTAGGGAGGACGAAAATGACCTAAATATTAATTTAATGACACAAACAAACTTATCGGATGCACAAGATTGGTTAAAAACCCTAATTGGACAAGAAAAAGCCTAGGGAGGACGAAAATGACCTAATTGATCATCCAATAACACATACACACCTATTAGATGCACAAGATTGGTTAAAAACCCTAATTGGACAAGAATAAGCCTAGGGAGGACGAAAATGACCTAATTGATCATCCAATGACACAAACACACCTATTGGATGCACAAGATTGGTTAAAAACCCTAATTGGACAAGAATATGCCTAGGGAGGACGAAAATGACCTAAATATTAATTCAATGACACAAACAAAGTTATTGGATGCACAAGATTGATTAAAAACCCTAATTTGACAAGAATAAGTCTAGGTAGGACGAAAATGACCTAATTGATCATCCAATGACACAAACACACCTATTGGATGCACAAGATTGGTTAAAAACCCTAATTGGACATGAATAAGCCTAGGGACGACGAAAACGACCTAATTGATCATCCATTGACACAAACACACCTATTGGATGAACAAGATTGGTTAAAAACCCTAATTGGACAAGAATAAGCCTAGGGAGGACGAAAATGACCTAATTGATCATCCAATGACACAAACACACCTATTGGATGCACAAGATTGGTTAAAAACCCTAATTGGACAAGAATATGCCTAGGGAGGACGAAAATGACCTAAATATTAATTCAATGACACAAACAAAGTTATTGGATGCACAAGATTGGTTAAAAACCCTAATTGGACAAGAATAAGTCTAGGGAGAACGAAAATGACCTAAATGTTAATCAAATGACACAACTCAACTTATTGGATGCACAAGATTGGTTAAAAACGCTAATTGGACAAGAATAAGCCTAGGGAAGATGAAAATGACCTAATTGATCATCCAATGACACAAACACACCTATTGGATGCACAAGATTGGTTAAAAACCCTAGTTGGACAAGAACATGCCTAGGGAGGACGAAAATGACCTAAATATTAATTCAATGACACAAACAAAGTTATTGGATGCACAAGATAGGTTAAAAACCCTAATTGGACAAGAATAAGCCTAGGGAGGACGAAAATGACCTAATTGATCATCCAATGACACAAACACACCTATTGGATGCACAAGATTGGTTAAAAACCCTAATTGGACAAGAATAAGCCTAGGGAGGAAGAAAATGACCTAATTGTAAATCCAATGACACAAACACACCTATTGGATGCACAAGATTGGTTAAAAACCCTAATTGGACAAGAATAAGTCTAGGGAGGACGAAAATGACCTAATTGATCATCCAATGACACAAACACACCTATTGGATGCACAAGATTGGTTTAAAACCCTAGTTGGACAAGAATATGCCTAGGGAGGACGAAAATGACCTAATTGATCATCCAATGACACAAATGAACTTATAGGATGCACAAGATTTGTTAAAAACCCTAATTGGACAAGAATAAGCCTAGGGAGGACGAAAATGACCTAATTGATCATGCAATGACACAAACACACCTATTGGATGCACAACATTGGTTAAAAACCCTAATTGGACAAGAATAAGCCTAGTGAGGACGAAAATGACCTAAGTGATCATCCAATGACACAAACACACCTATTGGAAGCACAAGATTGGTTATAAACCCTAATTGGACAAGAATATGCCTAGGGAGGACGAAAATGACGTAAATGTTAATCCAATGACACAAATGAACTTATTGGACGCACAAGATTGGTTAAAAACCCTAATTGGGCAAGAGTAAGCCTAGGGAGGACGAAAATGACCTAATTGATCATTCATTGCCACAAACACACCTATTGGATGCACAAGATTGGTTAAAAACCCTAATTGGACAAGAATATGCCTAGGGAGGACGAAAATGACCTAATTGATCATCCAATGACACAAACACACCTATTGCATGCACAAGATTGGTTAAAAACCCTAATTGGACAAGAATATACCTATGGAGGACCAAAATGACCTAATTGATCATCCAATGACAGAAACACACCTATTGGAAGCACAAGATTGGTTAAAAACCCTAATTGGACAAGAATATGCCTAGGGAGGACGAAAATGACCTAAATGTTAATCCAATGACACAAATGAACTTATTGGATGCACAAGATTGGTTAAAAACCCTAATTGGGCAAGAATAAGCCTAGGGAAGACGAAAATGACCTAATTGATCATCCAATGACACAAACACACCTATTGGATGCACAAGATTGGTTAAAAACCCTAATTGGACAAGAATATGCCTAGGGAGGACGAAAATGACATAAATGTTAATCCAATGACACAAATAAACTTATTGGATGCACAAGACTGGTTAAAAACCCTAATTGGACAAGAATATGCCTAGGGAGGACGAAAATGACCTAAATATTAATTCAATGACACAAACACACCTATTGGATGCACAAGATTGGTTAAAAACCCTAATTGGACAAGAATAAGCCTAGGGAGGACGAAAATGACCTAATTGATCATCCAATGACACAAACACACCTATTGGATGCACAAGATTGGTTAAAAACCCTAATTGGACAAGAATATGCCTAGGGAGGGCGAAAATGATCTAAATATTAATTCAATGACACAAACAAAGTTATTGGATGCACAAGATTGGTTTAAAACCCTAATTGGACAAGAATCAGCCTAGGGAGGACGAAAATGACCTAATTGATCATCCAATGACACAGATGAACTTATTGGATGCACAAGATTGGTTAAAACCCCTAATTGGACAAGAATAAGCCTAGGGAGGACGAAAATGACCTAATTGATCATCCAATGACACAAACACACCTATTGGATGCACAAGATTGGTTAAAAACCCTAATTGGACAAGAATACGCCTAGGCAGGACGAAAATGACCTAATTGATCATCCAATGACACAAACACACCTATTGGATGCACAAGATTGGTTAAAAACCCTAATTGGACAAGAATAAGCCTAGGGAGGACGAAAATGACCTAATTGATCATCCAATGACACAAACACACCTATTGGATGCACAAGATTGGTTAAAAACCCTAATTGGACAAGAATAAGCCTAGGGAGGACGAAAATGACCTAATTGATCATCCAATGACACAAACACACCTATTGGATGCACAAGATTGGTTAAAAACCCCAATTGGACAAGAATATGAGTAGGGAGGACGAAAATGACCTAAATATTAATTTAATGACACAAACAAACTTATCGGATGCACAAGATTGGTTAAAAACCCTAATTGGACAAGAATAAGCCTAGGGAGGACGAAAATGACCTAATTGATCATCCAATGACACAAACACACCTATTGGATGCACAAGATTGGTTAAAAACCCTAATTGGACAAAGATAAGCCTAGGGAGGACGAAAATGACCTAATTGATTATCCAATGACACAAACACACCTATTGGATGCACAAGATTGGTTAAAAACCCTAATTGGACAAGAATAAGCCTAGGGAGGACGAAAATGACCTAAATGTTAATCCAATGACACAACTCAACTTACTGGATGCACAAGATTGGTTAAAAACCCTAATTGGACAAGAATAAGCCTAGGGAGGACGAAAATGAACTAATTGATCATCCAATGACACAAACACACCTATTGGATGCACAAGATTCGTTAAAAACCCTAATTGGACAAGAATATGCCTAAGGAGGACGAAAATGACCTAATTGATCATCCAATGACACAAACACACCTATTGGATGCACAAGATTGGTTAAAAACCCTAATTGGACAAGAATATGCCTAGGGAGGACGAAAATGACCTAATTGATCATCCAATGACACAAACACACCTATTGGATGCACAAGATTGGTTAAAAACCCTACCTGGACAAGAATATGTCTAGGGAGGACGAAAATGACCTAATTGATCATCCAATGACACAAATGAACTTATTGGATGCACAAGATTGGTTAAAAACCTAATTGGACAAGAATAAGCCTAGGGAGAATGAAAATGACCTAAATGTTAAGCCAATGACACAACTCAACTTATTGGATGCACAAGATTGGTTAAAAACCCTAATTGGACAAGAATAAGCCTAGGGAGGACGAAAATGACCTAATTGATCATCCAATGACACAAACACACCTATTGGATGCACAAGATTGGTTAAAAACCCTAATTGGACAAGAATATGCCTAGGGAGGACGAAAATGACCTAATTGATCATCCAATGACACAAACACACCTATTGGATGCACAAGATTGCATAAAAACGCTAATTGGACAAGAATAAGACTAGGGAGGACGAAAATGACCTAAATGTTCCTCCAATGACACAAATGAACTTATTGGATGCACAAGGTTGGTTAAAAACCCTAATTGGACAAGAATAAGCCTAGGGAGAACGAAAATGACATAAATGTTCGTCCAATGACACAAACACACCTATTGGATGCACAAGATTACATAAAAACCCTAATTGGACAAGAATAAGACTAGGGAGGACAAAAATGACCTAAATGTTTATCCAGTGACACAAACACACCTATTGGATGCACAAGATTGCATAAAAACGCTAATTGGACAAGAATAAGACTAGGGAGGACGAAAATGACCTAAATGTTCCTCCAATGACACAAATGAACTTATTGGATGCACAAGGTTGGTTAAAAACCCTAATTGGACAAGAATAAGCCTAGGGAGGACGAAAATGACCTAAATGTTCATCCAATGACACAAAAGAACTTATTGGATGCACAAGATTGGTTAAAAACCCTAATTTGACAAGAATAAGCCTAGGGAGGACCAAAATGACCTAAATGTTCATCCAATGACACAAATGAACTTATTGGATGCACAAGATTGGTTAAAAACCCTAATTGGACAAGAATAAGCCTAGGGAGGACGAAAATGACCTAATTGATCATCCAATGACACAAACACACCTATTGGATGCACAAGATTGGTTAAAAACCCTAATTGGACAAGAAAAAGCCTAGGGAGGAGGAAAATGACCTAATTGATCATCCAATGACACAAACACACCTATTGGATGCCCAAGATTGGTTAAAAACCCTAATTGGACAAGAATATGCCTAGGGAAGACGAAAATGACCTAATTGATCATTCAATGACACAAACAAACTTATTGGATGCACAAGATTGGTTAAAAACCCAAATTGGACAAGAATATGTCTAGGGAGGTCGAAAATGACCTAAATATTAATTCAATGACACAAACAAAGTTATTGGTTGCACAAGATTGGTTGAAAACCCTAATTGGACAAGAATAAGCCTAGGGAGGACGAAAATGACCTAATTGTTCATCCAATGACACAAATGAACTTATTGGATGCACAAGATTGGTTAAAAACCCTAATTGGACAAGAATAAGCCTAGGGAGGACGAAAATGACCTAATTGATCATCCAATGACACAAACACACCTATTGGATGCACAAGATTGGTTAAAAACTCTAATTGGACAAGAATATGCCTAGGGAGGACGAAAATGACCTAAATGTTAATCCAATGACACAAATGAACTTATTGGATGCACAAGATTGGTTAAAAACCCTAATTTGGCAAGAATAAGCCTAGGGAGGACGAAAATGACCTAATTGATCATCCAATGACACAAACACACCTATTGGATGCACAAGATTGGTTAAAAACCCTAATTGGACAAGAATAAGCCTAGGAAGGACGAAAATGACCTAATTGATCATCCATTGCCACAAACACACCTATTGGATGCACAAGATTGGTTTAAAACCATAGTTGGACAAGAATATGCCTAGGGAGGACGAAAATGACCTAATTGATCATCCAATGACACAAATGAACTTATTGGATGCACAAGATTTGTAAAAAACCCTAATTGGACAAGAATATGCCTAGGGAGGACGAAAATGACCTAAATATTAATTCAATGACATAAACAAACTTGTTGGATGCACAAGATTGGTTAAAAACCCTAATTGGACAAGAACAAGCCTAGGGAGGACGAAAATGACCCAATTGATCATCCAATGACACAAACACACCTATTGGAAGCACAAGATTGGTTAAAAACCCTAATTGGACAAGAATATGCCTAGGGAGGACGAAAATGACCTAATTGATCATCCATTGCCACAAACACACCTATTGGAAGCACAAGATTGGTTAAAAACCCTAATTGGACAAGAATATGCCTAGGGAGGACGAAAATGACCTAAATGTTAATCCAACGACACAAATGAACTTATTGGATGGACAAGATTGGTTAAAAACCCTAATTGGACAAGAATATGCCTAGGGAGGACGAAAATGACCTAAATGTTAATCCAATGACACAAATGAACTTATTGGATGCACAAGATTGACACAAACGACGAAAATGACCTAATTGATCATCCAATGACACAAACACACCTATTGCATGCACAAGATTGGTTAAAAACCCTAATTGGACAAGAATATGCCTAGGGAGGACGAAAATGACCTAAATATTAATTCAATGACATAAACAAACTTATTGGATGCACAAGATTGGTTAAAAACCCTAATTGGACAAAAATAAGCCTAGGGAGGACGAAAATGACCTAATTGATCATCCAATGACACAAACAAACTTATTGGATGCACAAGATTGGTTAAAAACCCTAATTGGACAAGAATAAACCAAGGGAGGACAAAAATGACCTAAATGTTAATCCAATGACACTACTCAACTTATTGGATGCACAAGATTGGTTAAAAACCCTAATTGGGTAAGAATAAGCCTAGGGTGGATGAAAATGACCTAATTGATCATCCAATGACACAAACACACCTATTGGATGCACAAGATTGGTTAAAACCCTAATTGGACAAGAATAAGCCTAGGGAGGACGAAAATGACCTAAATGTGAATCCAATGACACAACTCAACTTATTGGATGCTCAAGATTGGTTAAACCCTATTTGGACAAGAATATGCCTAGGGAGGACGAAAATGACCTAAATGTTAATCCAATGACACAAATGAACTTATTGGATGCACAAGATTGGTTAAAAACCCTAATTGGACAAGAATAAGCCTTGGGAGGACTAAAATGGCCTAATTGATCATTCTATGACACAAACACACCTATTGGATGCACAAGACTGGTTAAAAACCCTAATTGGACAAGAATATGCCTAGGAAGGACGAAAATGACCTAATTGATCATCCAATGACACAAACACACTTATTGGAAGCACAAGATTGGTTAAAAACCCTAATTGGACAAGAATAAGCCTAGGGAGGACGAAAATGACCTAATTGATCATCCAATGACACAAACACACCTATTGGATGCACAAGATTGGTTAAAAACCCTAATTGGACAAGAATAAGCCTAGGGAGGACGAAAATGACCTAATTGATCATCCATTGCCACAAACACACCTATGGGATGCACAAGATTGGTTAAAAACCCTAATTGGACAAGAATATGCCTTGGGAGGACGAAAATGACCTAATTGGTCATCCAATGACACAAACACACCTATTGGATGCAAAAGATTGGTTAAAAACCCTAATTGGACAAGAATAAGCCTAGGGAGGACGAAAATGACCTAATTGATCATCCAATGACACAAACACACCTATTGGATGCACAAGATTGGTTAAAAACCCTAATTGGACAAGAATAAGCCTAGGGAGGACGAAAATGACCTAATTGATCATCCAATGACACAAACACACCTATTGGATGCACAAGATTGGTTAAAAACCCTAATTAAACAAGAATATGCCTAGGGAGGACGAAAATGACCTAAATGTTAATTCAATGACACAAATGAACTTATTGGATGCACAAGATTGGTTAAAAACCCTAATTGGACAAGAATAAGCCTAGGGAGGACGAAAATGACCTAATTGATCATCCAATGACAGAAACACACCTATTGGATGCACAAGATTGGTTAAAAACCCTAATTGGACAAGAATAAGCCAAGGGAGGACGAAAATGACCTAATTGATCATCCAATGACACAAACACACCTATTGGATGCACAAGATTGGTTAAAAACCCTAATTAGACAAGAATATGCCTAGGGAGGACGAAAATGACCTAAATATTAATTCAATGACACAAACAAACTTATCGGATGCACAAGATTGGTTAAAAACCCTAAATGGACAAGAATAAGCCTAGGGAGGACGAAAATGACCTAATTGATCATCCAATGACACAAACACACCTATTAGATGCACAAGATTGGTTAAAAACCTAATTGGACAAGAATAAGCCTAGGGAGGACGAAAATGACCTAATTGATCATCCAATGACACAAACACACCTATTGGATGCACTAGATTGGTTAGAAACCCTAATTGGACCAGAATATGCCTAGGGAAGGCGAAAATGACCTAATTGATCATCCAATGACACAAACACACCTATTGGATGCACAAGATTGGTTAAAAACCCTAATTGGACAAGAATAAGCCTAGGGAGGACGAAAATGACCTAATTGATCATCCAATGACACAAACACACCTATTGGATGCACAAGATTGGTTAAAAACCCTAATTGGACAAGAATAAGCCTAGTGAGGACGAAAATGACCTAATTGATCATCCAATGATACAAACACACCTATTGGTAGCACAAGATTGGTTAAAAACCCTAATTGGACAAGAATATGCCTAGGGAGGACGAAAATGACCTAAATGTTAATCCAATGACACAAATGAACTTATTGGATGCACAAGATTGGTTAAAAACCCTAATTGGGCAAGAATAAGCCTAGGGAGGACGAAAATGACCTAATTGATCATCCAATGACACAAACTCACCTATTGGATGCACAAGATTGGTTAAAAACCCTAATTGGACAACAATAAGCCTAGGGAGGACGAAAATGACCTAATTGATCATCCAATGACACAAACACACCTATTGGATGCACAAGATTGGTTAAAAACCCTAATTGGACAAGAATATGCCTAGGGAGGACGAAAATGACCTAAATATTAATTCAATGACACAATCAAAGTTATTGGATGCACAAGATTGGTTAAAAACCCTAATTAGACAAGAATAAGCCTAGGGAGGACGAAAATGACCTAAATATTAATTCTATGACACAAACAAACCTATTGGATGCACAAGATTGGTTAAAAACCCTAATTGGACAAGAATAAGCCTAGGGAGGACGAAAATGACCTAATTGATCATCCAATGACACAAACACACCTATTGGATGCACAAGATTGGTTAAAAACCCTAATTGGACAAGAATAAGCCTAGGGAGGACGAAAATTGCCTAATTGATCATCCAATGACACAAACACACCTATTGGATGCACAAGATTGGTTAAAAACCCTAATTGGACAAGAATATGCCTAGGGAGGACGAAAATGACCTAAATGTTAATCCAATGACACAAATGAACTTATTGGATGCACAAGATTGGTTAAAAACCCTAATTGGACAAGAATATGCCTAGGGAGGACGAAAATGACCTAAATATTAATTTAATGACATAAACAAACTTGTTGGATGCACAAGAATGGTTAAAAACCCTAATTGGACAAGAATAAGCCTAGGGAGGACGAAAATGACCTAAGTGATCATCCAATGACACACACACACCTATTGGAAGCACAAGATTGGTTAAAAACCCTAATTGGACAAGAATATGCCTAGGGAGGACGAAAATGACCTAAATGTTAATCCAATGACACAAATGAACTTATTGGATGCACAAGATTGGTTAAAAACCCTAATTGGGCAAGAATAAGCCTAGGGAGGACGAAAATGACCTAATTGATCATCCAATGACACAAACTCACCTATTGGATGCACAAGATTGGTTAAAAACCCTAATTGGACAACAATAAGCCTAGGGAGGACGAAAATGACCTAATTGATCATCCAATGACACAAACACACCTATTGGATGCACAAGATTGGTTAAAAACCCTAATTGGACAAGAATATGCCTAGGGAGGACGAAAATGACCTAAATATTAATTCAATGACACAATCAAAGTTATTGGATGCACAAGATTGGTTAAAAACCCTAATTAGACAAGAATAAGCCTAGGGAGGACGAAAATGACCTAAATATTAATTCTATGACACAAACAAACCTATTGGATGCACAAGATTGGTTAAAAACCCTAATTGGACAAGAATAAGCCTAGGGAGGACGAAAATGACCTAATTGATCATCCAATGACACAAACACACCTATTGGATGCACAAGATTGGTTAAAAACCCTAATTGGACAAGAATAAGCCTAGGGAGGACGAAAATTGCCTAATTGATCATCCAATGACACAAACACACCTATTGGATGCACAAGATTGGTTAAAAACCCTAATTGGACAAGAATATGCCTAGGGAGGACGAAAATGACCTAAATGTTAATCCAATGACACAAATGAACTTATTGGATGCACAAGATTGGTTAAAAACCCTAATTGGACAAGAATAAGCCTAGGGAGGACGAAAATGACCTAAATGTTAATCCATTGAAACAACTCAACTTGTTGGATACACAAGATTGGTTAAAAACCCTAATTGGACAAGAATAAGCCTAGGGAGGACGAAAATGACCTAATTGATCATCCAATGACACAAACACACCTATTGGATGCACAAGATTGGTTAAAAACCCTAATTGGACAAGATGATGCCTAGGGAGGACGAAAATGAACTAAATATTAATTCAATGACACAAACAAACTTATTGGATGCACAAGATTGGTTAAAAACCCTAATTGGACAAGAATAAGCCTAGGGAGGACGAAAATGAGCAAATTGATCATCCAATGACACAAACACACCTATTGGATGCACAAGATTGGTTAAAAACCCTAATTGGACAAGAATAAGCCTAGGGAGGACGAAAATGACCTAATTGATCATCCAATGACACAAACACACCTATTGGATGCACAAGATTGGTTAAAAACCCTAATTGGACAAGAATAAGCCTAGGGAGGACGAAAATGACCTAATTGATCATCCAATGACACAAACACACCTATTGGATGCACAAGATTGGTTAAAAACCCTAATTGGACAAGAATAAGCCTAGGGAGAATGAAAATGACCTAAATGTAATCCAATGACACAACTCAACTTATTGGATGCACAAGATTGGTTAAAAACCCTAATTGGACAAGAATAAGCCTAGGGAGGACGAAAATGACCTAATTGATCATCCAATGACACAAACACACCTATTGGATGCACAAGATTGGTTAAAAACCCTAGTTGGGCAAGAATAAGCCTAGGGAGGACGAAAATGAACTAATTGATCATCCAATGACACAAATGAACTTATTGGATGCACAAGATTGGTTAAAAACCCTAATTGGACAAGAATAAGCCTAGGGAGGACGAAAATGACCTAATTGATCATCCAATGACAGAAACACACCTATTGGATGCACAAGATTGGTTAAAAACCCTAATTGGACAAGAATATGCCTAGGGAGGACGGATATGACCTAAATGTTAATCCAATGACACAAATGAACTTATTGGATGCACAAGATTGGTTAAAAACCCTAATTGGACAAGAATAAGCCTAGGGAGAACGAAAATGACCTTAATGTTAATCCAATGACACAACTCAACTTATTGGATGCACAAGATTGGTTAAAAACCCTAATTGGACAAGAATAAGCCTAGGGAGGACGAAAATGACCTAATTGATCATCCAATGACACAAACACACCTATTGGATGCACAAGATTGGTTTAAAACCCTAGTTGGACAAGAATATGCCTAGGGAGGACGAAAATGACCTAATTGATCATCCAATGACACAAATGAACTTATTGGATGCACAAGATTGGTAAAAAACCCTAATTGGACAAGAATAAGCCTAGGGAGGACGAAAATGACCTAATTGATCATCCAATGACACAAATACACCTACTGGATGCACAAGATTGGTTAAAAACCCTAATTGGACAACAATAAGCCTAGTAATGACGAAGATGACCTAATTGATCATCCAATGACACAAACACACCTATTGGAAGCACAAGATTGGTTAAAAACCCTAGTTTGGAATTGGAAGCATTGGAGTATTAGGGTTTAATGTAAAGGAAACTCAATATTATTATTCAACAAACGAATCAAGAACAGAATGGCGCCACAATCTAGGGATTGATAAGCCAAAAAGAACGCCACAAGGATTAACAACCTTGATAAGTTCAAAGTGAATTCTTTCAAGAACTCTAGAGAGCAAAGCCTCACAAAAATTAATATTCAAAATCTGCCCTTCCATGAGGTTACAAATGCTTATTTATACTAAGTCTATCTCTAAACCTAAACGGGTCAAAAGTGACACCATTCTCTAGGGCCCATATGGGTCTTACATCTTATTTCTTTTTTAACATAATCTTAATGTAAGGAAGTAAAGTATCTTCACTTACACATAACAAAAAATAAATCAATAATAAAACTATTACAATTCCAAATCAAAGCAAACTAAGAATTAATACAAACCAAATTAAAATAAATAAAGTTTATGCTAATTTATTAAAATATGAATCATCTTCATGCTCTTGAGATCCTTATCAGGAGGATGAAAATGACCTAATTGATCATCCAATGACACAAATGAACTTATTGGATGCACAAGATTGGTTAAAAACCCTAATTGGACAAGAATAAGCATAGAAAGGACAAAAATGACCTAATTGATCATCCAATGACACAAACACACCTATTGGATGCACAAGATTGGTTAAAAACCCTAATTGGACAACAATATGCCTAGGGAGGACGAAAATGACCTAAATAATAATCCAATGACACAAATGAACTTATTGGATGCACAAGATTGGTTAGAAACCCTAATTGGACAAGAATAAGCCTAGGAAGGACGAAAATAACCTAATTGATCATCCAATGACACAAACACACCTATTGGATGCACAAGATTGGTTAAAAACCCTAATTGGACAAGAATATGCCTAGGGAGAACGAAAATGACCTAAATATTAATTCAATGACACTAACAAAGTTATTGGATGCACAAGATTGGTTAAAAACCCTAATTGGACAAGAATAAGTCTAGGGAGGATGAAAATGACCTAATTGATCATCCAATGACACAAACACACCTATTGGATGCACAAGATTGGTTAAAAACCCTAATTGGACAAGAATAAGCCTAGGGAGGACGAAAATGACCTAATCGATCATCCAATGACACAAACACACCTATTGGATGCACAAGATTGGTTAAAAACCCTAATTGGACAAGAATAAGCCTAGGGAGGACGAAAATGACCTAATTGATCATCCAATGACACAAACACACCTATTGGATGCACAAGATTGGTTAAAAACCCTAATTGGACAAGAATAAGCCTAGGGAGGACAACAATGAC
Source organism: Cicer pinnatifidum (assembly GCA_037974775.1). Classification (NCBI taxonomy): domain Eukaryota; kingdom Viridiplantae; phylum Streptophyta; class Magnoliopsida; order Fabales; family Fabaceae; genus Cicer; species Cicer pinnatifidum. The sequence continues at coordinate 49,838 of JBBPBR010001751.1, forward strand.
CTAATTGATCATCCAATGACACAAACACACCTATTGGATGCACAAGAATGGTTAAAAACCCTAATTGGACAAGAATAAGCCTAGGGAGGACGAAAATGACCTAATTGATCATCCAATGACACAAACACACCTATTGGATGCACAAGATTGGTTAAAAACCCTAATTGGACAAGAATAAGCCTAGGGAGGACGAAAATGACCTAATTGATCATCCAATGACACAAACACACCTATTGGATGCACAAGATTGGTTAAAAACCCTAATTGGACAAGAATATGCCTAGGGAGGACGAAAATGACCTAAATGTTAATCCAATGACACAACTCAACTTATTGGATGCACAAGATTGGTTAAAAACTCTAATTGGACAAGAATATGCCTAGGGAGGACGAAAATGACATTAATATTAATTCAATGACACAAACAAAGTTATTGGATGCACAAGATTGGTTAAAAACCCTAATTGGACAAGAATAAGCCTAGGGAGGACGAAAATGACCTAATTGATCATCCAATGACACAAACACACCTATTGGATGCACAAGATTGGTTAAAAACCCTAATTGGACAAGAAAAAGCCTAGGGAGGACGAAAATGACCTAATTGATCATCCAATGACACAAACACACCTATTGGATGCACAAAATTGGTTAAAAACCCTAGTTGGACAAGAACATGCCTAGGGAGGACGAAAATGACCTAATTGATCATCGAATGACACAAACACACCTATTGGATGCACAAGATTGGTTAAAAACCCTAATTGGACAAGAATATGCCTAGGGAGGACAAAAATGACCTAATTGAACATTCAATGACACAACCACACCTATTGGATGCGCAAGATTGGTTAAAAACCCTAATTGGACAAGAATATGCCTAGGGAGGACGAAAATGACCTAAATATTAATTCAATGACACAAACAAAGTTATTGGATGCACAAGATTGGTTAAAAACCCTAATTGGACAAGAATATGTCTAAGGAGGACGAAAATGACCTAAATGTTAATCCAATGACACAAATGAACTTATGGGATGCACAACATTGGTTAAAAACCCTAATTGGACAAGAGTAAGCCTAGGATGGACGAAAATAACCTAATTGATCATCCAATGACACAAACACACCTATTGGATGCACAAGATTGGTTAAAAACCCTAATTGGACAAGAATATGCCTTGGGAGGACAAAAATGACCTAAATATTAATTCAATGACACAAACAAAGTTATTGGATGCACAAGATTGATTAAAAACCCTAATTTGACAAGAATAAGTCTAGGTAGGATGAAAATGACCTAATTGATCATCCAATGACACAAACACACCTATTGGATGCACAAGATTGGTTAAAAACCCTAATTGGACAAGAATAAGCCTAGGGAGGACGAAAATGACCTAATTGATCATCCAATGACACAAACACACCTATTTGATGCACAAGATTGGTTAAAAACCCTAATTCGTCAAGAATATGCCTAGGGTGGACGAAAATGACCTAATTGATCATCTAATGACACAAACACACCTATTGGATGCACAAGATTGGTTAAAAACCATAATTGGACAAGAATAAGCCTAGGGAGGACGAAAATGACCTAATTGATCATCCAATGACACAAACACACCTATTGGATGCACAAGATTGGTTAAAAACCCTAATTGGACAAGAATATGCCTAGGGAGGACGAAAATGACCTAAATATTAATTCAATGACACAAACACACCTATTGGATGCACAAGATTGGTTAAAAACCCTAATTGGACAAGAATAAGCCTAGGGAGGACGAAAATGACCTAATTGATCATCCAATGACACAAACACACCTATTGGATGCACAAGATTGGTTAAAAACCCTAATTGGACAAGAATATGCCTAGGGAGGACGAAAATGACCTATTTGATCATCCAATGACACAAACATACCTATTGGATGCACAAGATTGGTTAAAAATCCTAATTAAACAAGAATATGCGTAGGGAGGACAAAAATGACCTAATTGATCATCCAATGACACAAACACACCTATTGGACGCACAAGATTGGTTAAAAACCCTAATTGGACAAGAATATGCCTAGGGAGGACGAAAATGACCTAAATATTAATTCAACAAAAATGAACTTATTGTATGCACAAGATGGGTTAAAAACCCTGATTGGTCGAGAATAAGCCTAGGGAGGTTGAAAATGACCTAAATGTTAATCCAATGACACAACTCAACTTATTGGATGCACAAGATTGGTTAAAAACCCTAATTGGACAAGAATAAGCTTAGGGAGGACGAAAATGACCTAATTGATCATCCAATGACACAAACACACCAATTGGATGCACAAGATTCGTTAAAAACCCTAATTGGAAAAGAATATGCCTAGGGAGGACGAAAATGACCTAATTGATCATCCAATGACACAAACACACCTATTGGATGCACAAGATTGGTTAAAAACCCTAATTGGACAAGAATAAGCCTAGGGAGGACGAAAATAACCTAATTGATCATCCAATGACACAAACATACCTATTAGATGCACAAGATTGGTTAAAAACCCTAATTGGACAAGAATATGCCTAGGGAGGACGAAAATGACCTAAATGTTAATCCAATGACACAAATGAACTTATTGGATGCACAAGATTGGTTAAAAACCCTAATTGGACAAGAATAAGCATAGGGAGGACGAAAATGACCTAAATGTTAATCCAATGACACAACTCAACTTATTGGATGCACAAGGTTGGTTAAAAACCCTAATTGGACAAGAATAAGCCTATGGAGGACGAAAATGACCTAATTGATCATCCAATGACACAAACACACCTATTGGATGCACAAGATTGGTTAAAAACCCTAATTGGACAAGAATAAGCCTAGGGAGGACAAAATGACCTAAATGTTAATCCAATGACACAACTCAACTTATTGGATGCACAAGATTGGTTAAAAACCCTAATTGGACAAGAATAAGCCTAGGGAGGACGAAAATGACCTAATTGATCATCCAATGACACAAACACACCTATTGGATGCACAAGATTGGTTAAAAACCCTAATTGGACAAGAATATGCTTAGGGAGGACGAAAATGACCTAAATATTAATTCAATGACACAAACAAAGTTATTGGATGCACAAGATTGGTTAAAAATCCTAATTGGACAAGAATAAGCCTAGGGAGGACGTAAATGACCTAATTGATCATCCAATGACACAAACACACCTATTGATGCACAAGATTGGTTAAAAACCCTAATTGGACAAGAATATGCCTAGGGAGGACGAAAATGACCTAATTGATCATCCAATGACACAAACACACCTATTGGATGCACAAGATTGGTTAAAAACCCTAATTGGACAAGAATAAGCCTAGGGAGGACGAAAATGACCTAATTGATCATCCAATGACACAAACACACCTATTGGATGCACAAGATTGGTTAAAAACCCTAATTGGACAAGAATAAGCCTAGGGAGGACGAAAATGACCTAATTGATCATCCAATGACACAAACACATCTATTGGAAGCACAAGATTGGTTAGAAACCCTAGTTGGACAAGAATATGCCTAGGGAGGACGAAAATGACCTAATTGATCATCCAATGACACAAATGAACTTATTGGATGCACAAGATTGCTTAAAAACCCTAATTGGACAAAAATAAGCATAGAAAGGACGAAAATGACCTAATTGATCATCCAATGACACAAACACACCTATTGGATGCACAAGATTGGTTAAAAACCCTAATTGGACAAGAATAAGCCTAGGGAGGACGAAAATGACCTAATTGATCATCCAATGACACAAACACACCTATTGGATGCACAAGATTGGTTAAAAACCCTAATTGGACAAGAATAAGCCTAGGGAGGACGAAAATGACCTAATTGATCATCCAATGACACAAACACACCTATTGGATGCACAAGATTGGTTAAAAACCCTAATTGGACAAGAATAAGCCTAGGGAGGACGAAAATGACCTAATTGATCATCCAATGACAGAAACACACCGATTGGATTCACAAGATTGGTTAAAAACCCTAATTCGACAAGAATATGCCTAAGGAGGACGAAAATGACCTAAATATTAATTCAATGACACAAACAAAGTTATTGGATGCACAAGATTGGTTAAAAACCCTAATTGGACAAGAATAAGCCTTGGGATGATGAAAATGACCTAATTGATCATCCAATGACACAAACACACCTATTGGATGCACAAGATTGGTTAAAAACCCTAATTGGACAAGAATAAGCCTAGGGAGGACGAAAATGACCTAATTGATCATCCAATGACACAAACACACCTATTGGATGCACAAGATTGGTTAAAAACCCTAATTGGACAAGAATAAGCCTAGGGAGGACGAAAATGACCTAATTGATCATCCAATGACACAAACACACCTATTGGATGCACAAGATTGGTTAAAAACCCTAATTGGACAAGAATAAGCCTAGGGAGGACGAAAATGACCTAATTGATCATCCATTGCCACAAACACACCTATGGGATGCACAAGATTGGTTAAAAACCCTAATTGGACAAGAATATGCCTTGGGAGGACGAAAATGACCTAATTGGTCATCCAATGACACAAACACACCTATTGGATGCAAAAGATTGGTTAAAAACCCTAATTGGACAAGAATAAGCCTAGGGAGGACGAAAATGACCTAATTGATCATCCAATGACACAAACACACCTATTGGATGCACAAGATTGGTTAAAAACCCTAATTGGACAAGAATAAGCCTAGGGAGGACGAAAATGACCTAATTGATCATCCAATGACACAAACACACCTATTGGATGCACAAGATTGGTTAAAAACCCTAATTGGACAAGAATAAGCCTGGGAAGGACGAAAATAACCTAATTGATCATCCAATGACACAAACACACCTATTGGATGCACAAGATTGGTTAAAAACCCTAATTGGACAAGAATAAGCCTAGGGAGGACGAAAATGACCTAATTGATCATCCAATGACACAAACACACCTATTGGATGCACAAGATTGGTTAAAAACCCTAATTGGACAAGAATAAGCCTAGGGAGGACGAAAATGACCTAATTGATCATCCAATGACACAAACACACCTATTGGATGCACAAGATTGGTTAAAAACCCTAATTGGACAAGAATATGCCTAGGGAGGACGAAAATGACCTAAATGATAATCGAATGACACAAATGAACTTATTGGATGATCAAGATTGCTTAAAAACCCTAATTGGACAAGAATAAGCCTAGGGAGGACGAAAATGACCTAATTGATCATCCAATGACACAAACACACCTATTGGATGCACAAGATTGGTTAAAAACCCTAACTGGACAAGAATAAGCCTAGGGAGGAAGAAAATAACTTAATTGACCATCCAATGACACAAACACACCTATTGGATGCACAAGATTGGTTAAAAACCCTAATTGGACAAGAATATGCCTAGGGAGGACGAAAATGACCTAAATGTTAATCCAATGACATAAACAAACTTATTGGATGCACAAGATTGGTTAAAAACCCTAATTGGACAAGAATAAGCCTAGGGAGGACGAAAATGACCTAATTGATCATCCAATGACACAAACACACCTATTGGATGCACAAGATTGGTTAAAAACCCTAATTGGACAAGAATAAGCCTAGGGAGGACGAAAATGACCTAATTGATCATCCAATGACACAAACACACCTATTGGATGCACAAGATTGGTTAAAAACCCTAATTGGACAAGAATATGCCTAGGGAAGACGAAAATGACCTAAATGTTAATCCAATGACACAAATGAACTTATTGGATGCACGAGATTGGTTAAAAACCCTAATTGGACAAGAATAAGCCTAGGAAGGACTAAAATGACCTAATTGATCATCCAATGACACAAACACACCTATTGGATGCAAAAGATTGGTTAAAAACCCTAATTTGACAAGAATAAGCCTAGGGAGGACGAAAATGACCTAATTGATCATCCAATGACACAAACACACCTATTGGATGCAAAAGATTGGTTAAAAACCCTAATTGGACAAGAATAAGCCTAGGGAGGACGAAAATGACCTAATTGATCATCCAATGACACAAACACACCTATTGGATGCAAAAGATTGGTTTAAAACCCTAGTTGGACAAGAATATGCCTAGGGAGGACAAAAATGACCTAAATTGATCATCCAATGACACAAACACACCTATTGGATGCACAAGATTGGTTAAAAACCCTAATTGGACAAGAATAAGACTAGGAAGGACGAAAATGACCTAAATATATATTCAATGACACAAACAAACTTATTGGATGCACAAGATTGGTTAAAAACCCTAATTGGACAAGAATAAGCCTAGGGAGGACGAAAATGACCTAATTGATCATCCAATGACACAAACACACCTATTGGATGCACAAGATTGGTTAAAAACCCTAATTGGACAAGAATAATCCTAGGGAGGACGAAAATGACCTAATTGATCATCCAATGACACAAACACACCTATTGGATGCAAAAGATTGGTTAAAAACCCTAGTTGGACAAGAATATGTCTAGGGAGGACAAAAATGACCTAATTGATCATCCAATGACACAAACACGCCTATTGGATGCACAAGATTGGTTAAAAACCCTAGTTGGACAAGAATATGCCTAGGGAGGACGAAAATGACCTAATTGATCATCCAATGACACAAATGAACTTATTGGATGCACAAGATTGGTTAAAAACCCTAGTTGGACAAGAATATGCCTAGGGAGGACGAAAATGACCTAATTGATCATCCAATGACACAAATGAACTTATTGGATGCACAAGATTTGTTAAAAACCCTAATTGGACAACAATAAGCCTAGGGAGGACGAAAATGACCTAATTGATCATCCAATGACACAAACACACCTATTGGATGCACAAGATTGGTTAAAAACCCTAATTGGACAAGAATAAGCCTATGGAGGACGAAAATGACCTAATTGATCATCCAATGACACAAACACACCTATTGGAGGCACAAGATTGGTTAAAAACCCTAATTGGACAAGAATATGCCTAGGGAGGACGGATATGACCTAAATGTTAATCCAATGACACAAATGAACTTATTGGATGCACAAGATTGGTTAAAAACCCTAATTGGACAAGAATAAGTCTAGGGAGAACGAAAATGACCTAAATGTTAATCCAATGACACAGCTCAACTTATTGGATGCACTAGATTGGTTAAAACCCATAATTGGACAAGAATAAGCCTAGGGAGGATGAAAACGACCTATCTGATCATCCAATGACACAAACACATCTATTGGATGCACAAGATTGGTTAAAAACCCTAGTTGGACAAGAACATGCCTAGGGAGGACGAAAATGACCTAATTGATCATCCAATGACACTAATGAACTTATTGGATGCACAAGATTGGTTAAATACCCTAATTGGACAAGAATAAGCCTAAGGAGGACGAAAATGACCTAATTGATCATCCAATGACACAAACACACCTATTGGATGCACAAGATTGGTTAAAAACCCTAATTGGACAAGAATATGCCTAGGGAGGACGAAAATGACCTAAATGTTAATCCAATTACACAACTGAACTTATTGGATGCACTAGATTGGTTAAAAACCCTAATTGGACAAGAATAATCCTAGGGAGGATCAAAGTGACCTAATTGATTATCCAATGACACAAACACTATTGGATGCACAAGATTGGTTAAAAACCCTAATTGGACAAGAATATGCCTAGGGAGGACGAAAATGACCTAAATGTTAATCCAATGACACAAATTAACTTATTGGATGCACAAGATTGGTTAAAAACCCTTATTGGACAAGAATAAGCCTAGAAAGGACGAAAATGACCTAATTGATCATCCAATGACACAAACACACCTATTGGATGCACAAGATTGGTTAAAAACCCTAATTGGACAAGAATATGCCTAGGGAGAACGAAAATGACCTAAATGTTAATCCAATGACACAACTGAACTTATTGGATGCACTATATTGGTTAAAAACCCTAATTGGACAAGAATAATCCTAGGGAGGATCAAAGTGACCTAATTGATTATCCAATGACACAAACACTATTGGATGCACAAGATTGGTTAAAAACCCTAATTGGACAAGAATATGCCCAGGGAGGACGAAAATGACCTAAATGTTAATCCAATGACACAAATTAACTTATTGGATGCACAAGATTGGTTAAAAACCCTTATTGGACAAGAATAAGCCTAGGAAGGACGAAAATGACCTAATTGATCATCCAATGACACAAACACACCTATTGGATGCACAAGATTGGTTAAAAACCCTAATTGGACAAGAATATGCCTAGGGAGGACGAAAATGACCTAATTGATCATCCAACGACACAAACACACCTATTGGATGCACAAGATTGGTTAAAAACACTAATTGGACAAGAATATTCCTAGGGAGGACGAAAATGACCTAAATATTAATTCAATGACACAAACAAACTTATCGGATGCAGAAGATTGGTTAAAAACACTAATTGGACAAGAATAAGCCTAGGGAGGACGAAAATGACCTAATTGATCATCCAATGACACAAACACACCTATTGGATGCACAAGATTGGTTAAAAACCCTAATTGGACAAGAATATGCCTAGGGAGGACGAAAATGACCTAATTGATCATCCATTGACACAAACACACCTATTGGATGCACAAGATTGGTTAGAAACCCTAATTGGACAATAATATGCCTAGGGAGGACGAAAATGACCTAAATGTTAATCCAATGACACAAATGAACTTATTGGATGCACAAGATTGGTTAAAAACCCTAATTGGACAAGAATAAGCCTAGGGAGGACGAAAATGACCTAATTGATCATCCAATGACACAAACACACCTATTGGATGCACAAGATTGGTTAAAAACCCTAATTGGACAAGAATATGCCTAGGGAGGACGAAAATTACCTAAATATTAATTAAATGACACAAACAAAGTTATTGGATGCACAAGATTGGTTAAAAACCCTAATTGGACATGAATAAGCCTAGGGAGGACGAAAATGACCTAATTGATCATCCAATGACACAAACACACCTATTGGATGCACAAGATTGGTTAAAAACCCTAATTGGACAAGAATATGCCTAGGGAGGACGAAAATGACCTAAATATTAATTCAATGACACAAACAAAGTTATTGGATGCACAAGATTGGTTAAAAACCCTAATTGGACAAGAATAAGCCTAGGGAGGACGAAAATGACCTAATTGATCATCAATGACACAAACACACCTATTGGATGCACAAGATTGGTTAAAAACCCTAATTGGAAAAGAATATGCCTAGGGAGGACGAAAATGACCTAATTGATCATCCAATGACACAAACACACCTATTGGATGCACAAGATTGGTTAAAAACCCTAATTGGACAAGAATATGCCTAGGGAAGACGAATATGACCTAAATGTTAATCCAATCACACAAATGAACTTATTGGATGCACAAGATTGGTTAAAAACCCTAATTGGACAAGAATAAGCCTAGGGAGAACGAAAATGACCTAAATGTTAATCCAATGACACAACTCAACTTATTGGATGCACAAGATTGGTTAAAAACCCTAATTGGACAAGAATAAGCCTAGGGAGGACGAAAATAACCTAATTGTTCATACAATGACACAAACACACCTATTGGATGCACAAGATTGGTTAAAAACCCTAATTGGACAAGAATATGCCTAGGGAGGACGAAAATGACCTAATTGATCATCCAATGACACAAACACACCTATTGGATGCACAAGATTGGTTAAAAACCCTAATTGGACAAGAATAAGCATCGGGAGGACGAAAATGACCTAATTGATCATCTATTGCCACAAACACACCTATTGGATGCACAAGATTGGTTTAACACCTATTGGATGCACAAGATTGGTTAAAAACCCTAATTGGACAAGAATAAGCCTAGGGAGGACGAAAATGACCTAATTGATCATCCAATGACACAAACACACCTATTGGATGCACAAGATTGGTTAAAAACCCTAATTGGACAAGAATATGCCTAGGGAGGACGAAAATGACCTAATTGATCATCCAATGACACAAACACACCTATTGGATGCATAAGATTGGTTAAAAACCCTAATTGGACAAGAATATGCTTAGGGAGGACGAAAATGACCTAAATATTAATTTAATGACACAAACAAACTTATCGGATGCACAAGATTGGTTAAAAACCCTAATTGGACAAGAAAAAGCCTAGGGAGGACGAAAATGACCTAATTGATCATCCAATAACACATACACACCTATTAGATGCACAAGATTGGTTAAAAACCCTAATTGGACAAGAATAAGCCTAGGGAGGACGAAAATGACCTAATTGATCATCCAATGACACAAACACACCTATTGGATGCACAAGATTGGTTAAAAACCCTAATTGGACAAGAATATGCCTAGGGAGGACGAAAAAGACCTAATTGATCATCCAATGACACAAATGAACGTATTGGATGCACAAGATTAGTTAAAAACCCTAATTGGACAAGAATATGCCTAGGGAGGACGAAAATAACCTAATTGATCATCCAATGACACAAACACACCTATTGGATGCACAAGATTGGTTAAAAACCCTAATTGGACAAGAATATGCCTAGGGAGGACGAAAATGACCTAAATGTAAATCCAATGACACAAATGAACTTATTGGATGCACAAGATTGGTTAAAAACCCTAATTGGACAAGAATAAGCCTAGGGAGGACGAAAATGACCTAAATGTTAATCCAATGACACAACTCAACTTATTGGATGTAGAAGATTGGTTAAAAACCCTTATTGGACAAGAATAAGCCTATGGAGGACGAAAATGCCCTAATTGATCATCCAATGACACAAACACACCTATTGGATGTACAAGATTGGTTAAAAACCCTAATTGGACAAGAATAAGCCTAGGGATGACGAAAATGACCTAAATGTTAATCCAATGACACAACTCAACTTATTGGATGCACAAGATTGGTTAAAAACCCTAATTGGACAAGAAAAAGCCTAGGGAGGACGAAAATGACCTAATTGATCATCCAATGACACAAACACACCTATTGGATGCACAAGATTGGTGAAAAACCCTAATTGGACAAGAATATGCCTAAGGAGGACGAAAATGACCTAAATATTAATTCAATGACACAAACAAACTTATCGGATGCACAACATTGGTTAAAAACCCTAATTGGACAAGAATAAGCCTAGGGACGACGAAAATGACCTAATTGATCATCCAATGACACAAACACACCTATTGGATGCACAAGATTGGTTAAAAACTCTAATTGGACAAGAATAAGCGTAGGGAGAACGAAAATGACCTAAATGTTAATCCAATGACACAACTCAACTTATTGGATGCACAAGATTGGTTAAAAACCCTAATTGGATAACAATAAGCCTAGGGAGGACGAAAATGACCTAATTGATCATCCAATGACACAAACACACCTATTGGATGCACAAGATTGGTTAAAAACCCTAATTGGACAAGAATATGCCTAGGGAGGACGAAAATGACCTAATTGATCATCCAATGACACAAACACACCTATTGGATGCACAAGATTCGTTAAAAACCCTAATTGGACAAGAATATGCCTAAGGAGGACGAAAATGACCTAATTGATCATCCAATGACACAAACACACCTATTGGATGCACAAGATTGGTTAAAAACCCTAATTGGACAAGAATATGCCTAGGGAGGACGAAAATGACCTAATTGATCATCCAATGACACAAACACACCTATTGGATGCACAAGATTGGTTAAAAACCCTACCTGGACAAGAATATGTCTAGGGAGGACGAAAATGACCTAATTGATCATCCAATGACACAAATGAACTTATTGGATGCACAAGATTGGTTAAAAACCTAATTGGACAAGAATAAGCCTAGGGAGAATGAAAATGACCTAAATGTTAAGCCAATGACACAACTCAACTTATTGGATGCACAAGATTGGTTAAAAACCCTAATTGGACAAGAATAAGCCTAGGGAGGACGAAAATGACCTAATTGATCATCCAATGACACAAACACACCTATTGGATGCACAAGATTGGTTAAAAACCCTAATTGGACAAGAATATGCCTAGGGAGGACGAAAATGACCTAATTGATCATCCAATGACACAAACACACCTATTGGATGCACAAGATTGGTTAAACACCCTAATTGGACAAGAATATGCCTAGGGAGGACGAAAATGACGTAATTGATCATCCAATGACACAAATGAACTTATTGGATGCACAAGATTTGTTAAAAAACTTAATTGGACAAGAATAAGCCTAGGGAGGACGAAAATGACCTAATTGATCATCCAATGACACAAACACACCTATTGGATGCACAAGATTGGTTAAAAACCCTAATTGGACAAGAATATGCCTAGGGAGGACGAAAATGACCCAAATATTAATTCAATGACACAAACAAACTTATTGGATGCACAAGATTGGTTAAAAACCCTAATTGGACAAGAATAAGCCTAGAGAGGACGAAAATGACCTAATTGATCATCCAATGACACAAACACACCTATTGGATGCACAAGATTGGTTAAAAACCCTAATTGGACAAGAATAAGCCTAGGGAGGACGAAAATGACCTAACTGATCATCCAATGACACAAACACACCTATTGGATGCACAAGATTGGTTAAAAACCCTAATTGGACAAGAATAAGCCTAGGGAGGACGAAAACGACCTAATTGGTCATCCAATGACACAAACACACCTATTGGATGCACAAGATTGGTTAAAAACCCTAATTGGACAAGAATAAGCCTAGGGAGGACGAAAATGACCTAATTGATCATCCAATGACACAAACACACCTATTGGATGCAAAAGATTGGTTAAAAACCCTAATTGGACAAGAATATGCCTAGGGAGGACGAAAATGACCTAAATTGATCATCCAATGACACAAACACACCTATTGGATGCACAAGATAGGTTAAAAACCCTAATTGGACAAGAATATGCCTAGGGAGGACGAAAATGACCTAAATGTTAATCCAATGACACAAATGAACTTAATGGATGCACAACATTGGTTAAAAACCCTAATTGGACAAGCATAAGCATAGGAAGGACGAAAATGACCTAATTGATCATCCAATGACACAAACACGCCTATTGGATGCACAAGATTGGTTTAAAACCCTAATTGGACAAGAATATGCCTAGGGAGGACGAAAATGACCTAAATTGATCATCCAATGACACAAACACACCTATTGGATGCACAAGATTGGTTAAAAACCCTAATTGGAAAAGAATAAGCCTAGGGAGGACGAAAATTACCTAATTGATCATCCAATGACACAAACACACCTATTAGATGCACAAGATTGGTTTAAAACCCTAGTTGGACAAGAATATGCCTAGGGAGGACGAAAATGACCTAATTGATCATCCAATGACACAAACACACCTATTGGATGCACAAGATTGGTTAAAAACCCTAATTGGACAAGAATAAGCCTAGGGAGGACGAAAATGACCTAATTGATCATCCAATGACACAAACACACCTATTGGATGCACAAGATTGGTTAAAAACCCTAATTGGACAAGAATATGCCTAGGGAGGACGAAAATGACCTAAATTGATCATCCAATGACACAAATGAACTTATTGGATGCAGAAGATTTGTTAAAAACCCTAATTGGACAACAATAAGCCTAGGGAGGACGAAAATGACCTAATTGATCATCCAATGACACAAACACACCTATTGGATGCACAAGATTGGTTAAAAACCCTAATTGGACAAGAATAAGCCTATGGAGGACGAAAATGACCTAATTGATCATCCAATGACACAAACACACCTATTGGAGGCACAAGATTGGTTAAAAACCCTAATTGGACAAGAATATGCCTAGGGAGGACGGATATGACCTAAATGTTAATCCAATGACACAAATGAACTTATTGGATGCACAAGATTGGTTAAAAACCCTAATTGGACAAGAATAAGTCTAGGGAGAACGAAAATGACCTAAATGTTAATCCAATGACACAGCTCAACTTATTGGATGCACTAGATTGGTTAAAACCCATAATTGGACAAGAATAAGCCTAGGGAGGATGAAAATGACCTATCTGATCATCCAATGACACAAACACATCTATTGGATGCACAAGATTGGTTAAAAACCCTAGTTGGACAAGAACATGCCTAGGGAGGACGAAAATGACCTAATTGATCATCCAATGACACTAATGAACTTATTGGATGCACAAGATTGGTTAAATACCCTAATTGGACAAGAATAAGCCTAAGGAGGACGAAAATGACCTAATTGATCATCCAATGACACAAACACACCTATTGGATGCACAAGATTGGTTAAAAACCCTAATTGGACAAGAATCTGCCTAGGGAGGACGAAAATGACCTAATTGATCATCCAATGACACAAACACACCTATTGGATGCACAAGATTGGTTAAAAACCCTAATTGGAAAAGAATATGCCTAGGGAGGACGAATATGACCTAGATGTTAATCAAATAACACAAATGAACTTATTGGATGCACAAGATTGGTTAAAAACCCTAATTGGACAAGAATAAGCCTAGGGAGGACGAAAATGACCTAATTGATCATCCAATGACACAAACACACCTATTAGATGCACAAGATTGGTTAAAAGCCCTAGTTGGACAACAATATGCCTAGGGAGGACGAAAATGACCTAATTGATCATCCAATGACACAAACACACCTATTGGATGCACAAGATTGGTTAAAAACCCTAATTGGACAAGAATATGCCTAGGGAGGACGAAAATGACCTAAATGTTAATCCAATGACACAAATGAACTTATTGGATGCACTAGATTGGTTAAAAACCCTAATTGGACAAGAATAATCCTAGGGAGTATCAAAGTGACCTAATTGATTATCCAATGACACAAACACTATTGGATGCACAAGATTGGTTAAAAACCCTAATTGGACAAGAATATGCCTAGGGAGGACGAAAATGACCTAAATGTTAATCCAATGACACAAATTAACTTATTGGATGCACAAGATTGGTTAAAAACCCTTATTGGACAAGAATAAGCCTAGGAAGGACGAAAACCACCTAATTGATCATCCAATGACACAAACACACCTATTGGATGCACAAGATTGGTTAAAAACCCTAATTGGACAAGAATATGCCTAGGGAGGACGAAAATGACCTAATTGATCATCCAATGACACAAACACACCTATTGGATGCACAAGATTGGTTAAAAACCCTAATTGGACAAGAATATGCCTAGGGAGGACGAAAATGACCTAATTGATCATCCAATGACACAAATGAACTTATCGGATGCACACGATTAGTTAAAAACCCTAATTGGACAAGAATATGCATAGGGAGGAAGAAAATAACCTAATTGATCATCCAATGACACAAACACACCTATTGGATGCACAAGATTGGTTAAAAACCCTAATTGGACAAGAATATGCCTAGGGAGGACGAAAATGACCTAATTGATCATCCAATGACACAAACACACCTATTGGATGCACAAGATTGGTTAAAAACCCTAATTGGACAAGAATATGCCTAGGGAGGACGAAAATGACCTAATTGATCATCCAATGACACAAACACACCTGTTGGATGCAGAAGATTGGTTAAAAACCCTAATTGGACAATAATATGCCTAGGGAGGACGAAAATGACCTAATTGATCATCCAATGACACAAACACACCTATTGGATGCACAAGATTGGTTAAAAACCCTAATTGGACAAGAATATGCCTAGGGAGGACGAAAATGACCTAATTGATCATCCAATGACACAAACACACCTATTGGATGCACAAGATTGGTTACAAACCCTAATTGGACAAGAATATGCCTAGGGAGGACGAAAATGACCTAAATATTAATTCAATGACACAAACAAACTTATTGGATGCATAAGATTGGTTAAAAACCCTAATTGGACAAGAATAAGCCTAGGGAGGACGAAAATGACCTAATTGATCATCCAATGACACAAACACACCTATTGGATGCACAAGATTGGTTAAAAATCCTAATTGGACAACAATATGTCTTGGGAGGACGAAAATAACCTAATTGATCATCCAATGACACAAACACACCTATTGGATGCACAAGATTGGTTAAAAACCCTAATTGGACAAGAATATGCCTAGGGAGGACGAAAATGACCTAATTGATCATCCAATGACACAAACACACCTATTGGATGCACAAGATTGGTTAAAAACCCTAATTGGACAAGAACAAGCATAGGGAGGACGAAAATGACCTAATTGATCATCCAATGACACAAACACACCTATTGGATGCACAAGATTGGTTAAAAACCCTAATTGGACAAGAATATGCCTAGGGAGGACGAAAATGACCTAATTGATCATCCAATGACACAAACACACCTATTGGATGCACAAGATTGGTTAAAAACCCTAATTGGACCAGAATATGCCTAGGGAGGAGGAAAATGACCTAATTCATCATCCAATGACACAAACACATCTATTGGATGCACTAGATGGGATAAAAACCCTAATTGGACCAGAATATGCCTAGGGAGGATGAAAATGACCTAAATGTTAATCCAATGACACAAATGAACTTATTAGATGTACAAGATTGGTTAAAAACCGTAATTGGACAAGAATAAGCCTAGGGAGGACGAAAATGACCTAATTGATCATCCAATGACACAAACACACCTATTGGATGCACAAGATTGGTTAAAAACCCTAATTGGACAAGAATATGCCTAGGGAGGACGAAAATGACATAAATATTAATTCAATGACACAAACAAAGTTATTGGATGCACAAGATTGGTTAAAAACCCTAATTTGACAAGAATAAGTCTAGGGAGGACGAAAATGACCTAATTGATCATCCAATGACACAAACACACCTATTGGATGGACAAGATTGGTTAAAAACCCTAATTGGACAAGAATAAGCCTAGGGAGGACGAAAATGACCTAATTGATCATCCAATGACACAAACACACCTATTGGATGCACAAGATTGGTTAAAAACCCTAATTGGACAAGAATATGCCTAGGGAGGACGAAAATGACCTAATTGATCATCCAATGACACAAACACACCTATTGGATGCACAAGATTGATTAAAAACCTTAATTGGACAAGAATAAGCCCAGGGACGACGAAAATGACCTAAATGTTAATCCAATGACACAACTCAACTTATTGGATGCACAAGATTGGTTAAAAACCCTAATTGGAAAAGAATATGCCTAGGGAGGAAGAAAATGACCTCAATATTAATTTAATGACACAAACAAACTTATCAGATGCACAAGATTGGTTAAAAACCCTAATTGGACAAGAATAAGCCTAGGGAGGACGAAAATGACCTAATTGATCATCCAATGACACAAACACACCTATTGGATGCACAAGATTGGTTAAAAACCCTAATTGGACAAGAATATGCCTAGGGAGGACGAAAATGACCTAATTGATCATCCAATGACACAAACACATCTATTGGAAGCACAAGATTGGTTAAAAACCCTAATTGGACAAGAATATGCAAAGGGAGGACGACAATGACCTAATTGATCATCCAATGACACAAACACAACTATTGGATCCACAAGATTGGTTAAAAACTCTAATTGGACAAGAATATACCTAGGCAGGACGAAAATGACTTAATTGATCATCCAATGACACAAACACATCTATTGGATGCACAAGATCGGTTAAAAACCCTAATTGGACAAGAATAAGCCTAGGGAGGACGAAAATGACCTAATTGATCATCCAATGACACAAACACACCTATTGGATGCACAAGATTGGTTAAAAACCCTAATTGGACAAGAATATGCCTAGGGAGGACGAAAATGATCTAAATATTAATTCAATGACACAAACATACTTATCGGATGCACAAGATTGGTTAAAAAACCTAATTGGACAAGAATAAGCCTAAAGAGGATGAAAATGACCTAATTGATCATCCAATGACACAAACACACCTATTGGATGCACAAGATTGGTTAAAAACCCTAATTGGACAAGAATAAGCCTAGGGAGGACGAAAATGACCTAATTGATCATCCAATGACACAAACACACCTATTGGATGCACAAGATTGGTTAAAAACTCTAATTGGACAAGAATAAGCTTAGGGAGGACGAAAATGACCTAATTGATCATGCAATGACACAAACACACCTATTGGATGCACAAGATTGGTTAAAAACCCTAATTGGACAAGAATAAGCCTAGGGAGGACGAAAATGACCTAATTGATCATCCAATGACACAAACACACCTATTGGATGCACAAGATTGGTTAAAAACCCTAGTTGGACAAGAATATGCCTAGGGGGGACGAAAATGACCTAATTGATCATCCAATGAAACAAACACACCTATTGGATGCACAAGATTGGTTAAAAACCCTAATTGGACAAGAATAAGCCTAGGGAGGACGAAAATGACCTAATTGATCATCCAATGACACAAACACACCTATTGGATGCACAAGATTGGTTAAAAACCCTAGTTGGATAAGAATATACCTAGGGAGGACAAAAATGACCTAATTGATCATCCAATGACACAAACAAACTTATTGGATGCACAAGATTGGTTAAAAACCCTAATTGGACAAGAATAAGCCTAGGGAGGACGAAAATGACCTAATTGATCATCCAATGACACAAACACACCTACTGGATGCACAAGATTGGTTAAAAACCCTAATTGGACAAGAATATGCCTAGGGAGGACAAAAATGACCTAAATGTTAATTCAATGACACAAACGAACTTATTGGATGCACAACATTGGTTAAAAACCCTAATTGGACAAGGATAAGCCGAGGGAGGACGAAAATGACCTAATTGATCACCCAATGACACAAACACACCTATTGGATGCACAAGAATGGTTAAAAACCCTAATTGGACAAGAATAAGCCTAGGGAGGACGAAAATGACCTAATTGATCATCCAATGACACAAACACACCTATTGGATGCACAAGATTGGTTAAAAACCCTAATTGGACAAGAATATGCCTAGGGAGGACGAAAATGACCTAATTGATCATCCAATGACACAAACACACCTATTGGATACACAAGATTGGTTAAAAACCCTAATCGGACAAGAATATGCCTAGGGAGGACGAAAATGACCTAATTGATCATCCAACGACACAAACACACCTATTGGATGCACAAGATTGGTTAAAAACCCTAATTGGACAAGAATAAGCCTAGGGAGGACGAAAATGACCTAATTGATCATCCAATGACACAAACACACCTATTAGATGCACAAGATTGGTTAAAAACCCTAGTTGGACAACAATATGCCTAGGGAGGACGAAAATGACCTAATTGATCATCCATTGACACAAACACACCTATAGGATGCACAAGATTGGTTAAAAACCCTAATTGGACAAGAATATGCCTAGGGAGGACGAAAATGACCTAAATGTTAATCCAATGACACAAATGAACTTATTGGATGCACTAGATTGGTTAAAAACCCTAATTGGACAAGAATAAGCCTAGGGAGGATCAAAGTGACCTAATTGATTATCCAATGACACAAACACACCTATTGGATGCACAAGATTGGTTAAAAACCCAAGTTGGACAAGAATATGCCTAGGGAGGACGAAAATAACCTAATTGATCATCCAATGACACAAATGAACTTATTGGATGCACAAGATTTGTTAAAAACCCTAATTGGACAAGAATAAGCCTAGGAAGGACGAAAATAACTTAATTGATCATCCAATGACACAAACACACCTATTGGATGCACAAGATTGGTTAAAAACCCTAATTGGGCAAGAATATGCCTAGGGTGGACGAAAATGACCTAAATATTAATTCAATGACACAAACAAAGTTATTGGATGCACAAGATTGGTTAAAAACCCTAATTGGACAAGAATCTGCCTAGGGAGGACGAAAATGGCCTAATTGATCATCCAATGACACAAACACCCCTATTGGATGCACAAGATTTGTTAAAAACCCTAATTGGACAAGAATATGCCTAGGGAGGACGAAAATGAGCTAAATAATAATTCAATGACACAAACAAAGTTATTGGATGCACAAGATTGGTTAAAAACCCTAATTGGACAAGAATCTGCCTAGGGATGATGAAAATGACCTAATTGATCATCCAATGACACAAACACACCTATTGGATGCACAAGATTGGTTAAAAACCCAAGTTGGACAAGAATATGCCTAGGGAGGACGAAAATAACCTAATTGATCATCCAATGACACAAATGAACTTATTGGATGCACAAGATTTGTTAAAAACCCTAATTGGACAAGAATAAGCCTAGGAAGGACGAAAATAACTTAATTGATCATCCAATGACACAAACACACCTATTGGATGCACAAGATTGGTTAAAAACCCTAATTGGACAAGAATAATCCTAGGGAGGACGCAAATGACCTAAATATTAATTCAATGACACAAACAAAGTTATTGGATGCACAAGATTGGTTAAAAACCCTAATTGGACAAGAATAAGCCTAGGGAGGACGAAAATGACCTAATTGATCATCCAATGACACAAACACACCTATTGGATGCACAAGATTGGTTAAAAACCCAAGTTGGACAAGAATATGCCTAGGGAGGACGAAAATAACCTAATTGATCATCCAATGACACAAATGAACTTATTGGATGCACAAGATTTGTTAAAAACCCTAATTGGACAAGAATAAGCCTAGGAAGGACGATAATAACTTAATTGATCATCAATTGACACAAACACACCTATTGGATGCACAAGATTGGTTAAAACCCTAATTGGACAAGAATATGCCTAGGGAGGACGAAAATGACCTAAATATTAATTCAATGACACAAACATAGTTATTGGATGCACAAGATTGATTAAAAACCCTAATTTGACAAGAATAAGTCTAGGTAGGACGAAAATGACCTAATTGATCATCCAATGACACAAACACACCTATTGGATGCACAAGATTGGTTAAAAACCCTAATTGGACAAGAATAAGCCTAGGGAGGACGAAAACGACCTAATTGATCATCCAGTGACACAAACACACCTATTGGATGCACAAGATTGGTTAAAAACCCTAATTGGACAAGAATAAGCCTAGGGAGGAAGAAAACGACCTAATTGATCATCCAATGACACAAACACACCTATTGGATGCACAAGATTGGTTAAAAACCCTAATTGGACAAGAATAAGCCTAGGGAGGACGAAAATGACCTAAATGTTAATCCAATGACACAACTCAACTTATTGGATGCACAAGATTGGTTAAAAACCCTAATTGGACAAGAATAAGCCTAGGGAGGACGAAAATGACCTAATTGATCATCCAATGACACAAACACACCTATTGGATGCACAAGATTGGTTAAAAACCCTAATTGGACAAGAATAAGCCTAGGGAGGACCAAAATGACATAATTGATCATCTATTGCCACAAACACACCTATTGGATGCACAAGATTGGTTAAACACCTATTGGATGCACAAGATTGGTTAAAAACCCTAATTGGACAAGAATAAGCATTGGGAGGACGAAAATAAACTAATTGATCATCCAATGACACATACACACCTATTGGATGCACAAGATTGGTTAAAAACCCTAATTGGACAAGAATAAGCCTAGGGAGGACGAAAATGACCTAATTGATCATCTATTGCCACAAACACACCTATTGGATGCACAAGATTGGTTAAACACCTATTGGATGCACAAGATTGGTTAAAAACCCTAATTGGACAAGAATATGCCTAGGGAGGACGAAAATGACCTAAATGTTAATCCAATGACACAACTCAACTTATTGGATGCACAAGATTGGTTAAAAACCCTAATTGGACAAGAATAAGCCTATGGAGGACGAAAATAACCTAATTGATCATCTAACGACACATACACACCTATTGGATGCACAAGATTGGTTAAAAACCCTAATTGGACAAGAATAAGCCTAGGGAGGACGAAAATGACCTAATTGATCATCCAATGACACAAACACACCTATTGGATGCACAAGATTGGTTAAAAACCCTAATTGGACAAGAATAAGCCTAGGGAGGACGAAAATGACCTAATTGATCATCCAATGACACAAACACACCTATTGGATGCACAAGATTGGTTAAAAACCCTAATTGGACAAGAATATGCCTAGGGAGGACGAAAATGACCTAAATGTTAATCCAATGACACAAATGAACTTATTGGATGCACAAGATTGGTTAAAAACCTAATTCGACAAAAATAAGCCTAGGGAGAATGAAAATGACCTAAATATTAATCCAATGACACAACTCAACTTATTGGATGCACAAGATTGGTTAAAAACCCTAATTGGACAAGAATAACCCTAGGGAGGACGAAAATGACCTAATTGATCATCCAATGACACAAACACACCTATTGGATGCACAAGATTGGTTAAAAACCCTAATTGGACAAGAATATGCCTAGGGAGGACGAAAATGACCTAATTGATCATCCAATGACACAAACACACCTATTGAATGCATAAGATTGGTTAAAAACCCTAATTGGACAAGAATATGCCTAGGGAGGACGAAAATGACTTAAATATTAATTCAATGACACAAACAAACTTATTGGATGCACAAGATTGGTTAAAAACCCTAATTGGACAAGAATAAGCCTAGGGAGGACGAAAATGACCTAATTGATCATCCAATGACACAAACACACCTATTGGATGCACAAGATTGGTTAAAAACCCTAATTGGACAAGAATATGCCTAGGGAGGACGAAAAGGACCTAAATATTAATTCAATGACACAAACAAACTTATATCATGCACAAGATTTGTTAAAAACCCTAATTGGTCAAGAATATGCCTAGGGAGGACGAAAATGACCTAATTGATCATCCAATGACACAAACACACCTATTGGATGCACAAGATTGGTTAAAAACCCTAATTGGACAAGAATATGCCTAGGGAGGACGAAAATGACCTAATTGATCATCCAATGACACTAATGAACTTATTGGATGCACAATATTGGTTAAAAACCCTAATTGGACAAGAATAAGCCTAGGGAGGACGAAAATGACCTAATTGATCATCCAATGACACAAACACACCTATTGGATGCACAAGATTGGTTAAAAACCCTAATTGGCCAAGAATATGCCTAGGGAGGACGAAAATGACCTAAATATTAATTCAATGACACAAACAAAGTTATTGGATGCACAAGATTGGTTAAAAACCCTAATTGGACAAGAATAAGCCTAGGGAGGACGAAAATGACCTAATTGATCATCCAATGACACAAACACACCTATTGGATGCACAAGATTGGTTAAAAACCCTAATTGGACAAGAATAAGCCTAGGGAGGACGAAAATGACCTAATTGATCATCCAATGACACAAACACACCTATTGGAGCACAAGATTGGTTAAAAACCCTAATTGGACAAGAATAAGCCTAGGGAGGACGAAAATGACCTAATTGATCATCCAATGACACAAACACACCTATTGGATGCACAAGATTGGTTAAAAACCCTAATTGGACAAGAATAAGCCTAGAGAGGACCAAAATGACCTAATTGATCATCCAATGACACAAGCACACCTATTGGATACACAAGATTGGTTAAAAACCCTAATTGGACAAGAATATGCCTAGGGAGGACGAAAATGACCTAAATGTTAATCCAATGACACAAATGAACTTATTGGATGCACAAGATTGGTTAAAAACCCTAATTGGACAAGAATAAGCCTAGGGGGGACGAAAATGACCTAAATATTAATTCAATGACACAAACAAAGTTATTGGATGCACAAGATTGGTTAAAAACCCTAATTGGACAAGAATAAGCCTAGGGAGGACGAAAATGACCTAATTGATCATCCAATGACACAAACACACCTATTGGATGCACAAGATTGGTTAAAAACCCTAATTGGACAAGAATAAGCCTAGTGAGGACGAAAATGACCTAATTGATCATCCAATGACACAAACTCACCTATTGGAAGCACAAGATTGGTTAAAAACCCTAATTGGACAAGAATATGCCTAGGGAGGACGAAAATGACCTAAATGATAATCCAATGATACAAATGAACTTATTGGATGCACAAGATTGGTTAAAAACCCTAATTGGACAAGAATATGCCTAGGAAAGACGAAAATGACCTAATTGATCATCCAATGACACAAACACAACTATTGGCAGCACAAGATTGGTTAAAAACCCTAATTGGACAAGAATATGCCTAGGGAGGACGAAAATGACCTAAATATTAATTCAATGACACAATCAAAGTTATTGGATGCACAAGATTGGTTAAAAACCCTAATTGGACAAGAATAAGCCTAGGGAGGACGAAAATGACCTAATTGATCATCCAATGACACAAACACACCTATTGGATGCACAAGATTGGTTAAAAACCCTAATTGGACAAGAATAAGCCTAGGGAGGAAGAAAATGACCTAATTGATCATCCAATGACACAAACACACCTATTTGATCCACAAGATTGGTTAAAAACCCTAATTGGACAAGAATAAGCCTAGGGAGGACGAAAATGACCTAATTGATCATCCAATGACACAAACACACCTATTGGATGCACAAGATTGGTTAAAAACCCTAATTGGACAAGAATAAGCCTAGGGAGGACGAAAATGACCTAATTGATCGTCCAATGACACAAACACACCTATTGGATGCACAAGATTGGTTAAAAACCCTAATTGGACAAAAATAAGCCTAGGGAGGACGAAAATGACCTAATTGATCGTCCAATGACACAAACACACCTATTGGATGCACAAGATTCGTTAAAAACCCTAATTGGACAAGAATATGCCAAGGGAGGACGAAAATGACCTAATTGATCATCCAATGACACAAACACACCTATTGGATGCACAAGATTGGTTAAAAACCCTAATTGGACAAGAATAAGCCTAGGGAGGAAGAAAATGACCTAATTGATCATCCAATGACACAAACACACCTATTGGATGCACAAGATTGGTTAAAAACCCTAATTGGACAAGAATATGCCTAGGGAGGACGAAAATGACCTAATTGATCATCCAATGACACAGACACACCTATTGGATGCACAAGATCGGTTAAAAACCCTAATTTGACAAGAATATGCCTAGGGAGGACGAAAATGACCTAAATATTAATTCAAGGACACAAACAAAGTTATTGGATGCACAAGATTGGTTAAAAACCCTAATTGGACAAGAATATACCTAGGGAGGACGAAAATGACCTAAATGTTATTCCAATGACACAACTCAACTTATTAGATGCACAAGATTGGTTAAAAACCCTAATTGGACAAGAATAAGCCTAGGGAGGACGAAAATGACCTAAATGTTAATCCAATGACACAACTCAACTTATTGGATGCACAAGATTGGTTAAAAACCCTAATTGGACAAGAATAAGCCTAGGGAGGACGAAAATGATCTAATTGATCATCCAATGACACAAACACACCTATTGGATGCACAAGATTGGTTAAAAACCATAATTGGACAAGAATAAGCCTAGGGAGGACGAAAATGACCTAATAGATCATCCAATGACACAAACTCACCTATTGGATGCACAAGATTGGTTAAAAACCCTAATTGGACAAGAATATGCCTAGGGAGGACGAAAATGACCTAAATATTAATTCAATGACACAAACAAACTTATTGGATGCACAAGATTGGTTAAAAACCCTAATTGGACAAAAATAAGCCTAGGGAGGACGAAAATGACCTAATTGATAATCCAATGACACAAACAAACTTATTGGATGCACAAGATTGGTTAAAAACCCTAATTGGACAAGAATAAACCAAGGGAGGACAAAAATGACCTAAATGTTAATCCAATGACACTACTCAACTTATTGGAAGCACAAGATTGGTTAAAAACCCTAATTGGACAAGAATAAGCCTAGGGAGGACGAAAATGACCTAATTGATCATCCAATGACACAAACACACCTATTGGATGCACAAGATTGGTTAAAAACCCTAATTGGACAAGAATAAGCCTAGGGAGGACGAAAATGACCTAATTGATCATCCAATGACACAAACACACCTATTGGATGCACAAGATTGGTTAAAAACCCTAATTGGACAAGAATATGCCTAGGGAGGACGAAAATGACCTAAATGTTAATCCAATGACACAAATGAACTTATTGGATGCACAAGATTGGTTAAAAACCCTAATTGGACAAGAATAAGCCTTGGGAGGACGAAAATGACCTAATTGATCATCCAATGACACAAGCACACCTATTGGATGCACAAGATTGGTTAAAAACCCTAATTGGACAAGAATATGCCTATGGAGGACGAAAATGACCTAAATATTAATTCAAAGACACAAACAAAGTTATTGGATGCACAAGATTGGTTAAAAACCCTAATTGGACAAGAATAAGCCTAGGGAGGACGAAAATGACCTAATTGATCATCCAATGACACAAACACACCTATTGGATGCACAAGATTGGTTAAAAACCCTAATTGGACAAGAATATGCCTAGGGAGGACGAAAATGACCTAAATGTTAATCCAATGACACAACTCAACTTATTGGATGCACAAGATTGGTTAAAAACCTTTATTGGGCAAGAATAAGCCTAGGGAGGACGAAAATGACCTAATTGATCATCCAATGACACAAACACACCTATTAGATGCACAAGATTGATTAAAAACCCTAATTGCACAAGAATAAGCCAAGGGAGGACGAAAATGACCTAATTGATTATCCAATGACACAAACACACCTATTGGATGCACAAGATTGGTTAAAAACCCTAATTGGACAAGAATAAGCCTAGGGAGGACGAAAATGACCTAATTGATCATCCAATGACACAAACACACCTATTGGATGCACAAGATTGGTTAAAAACCCTAATTGGACAAGAATATGCCTAGGGAGGACGAAAATGACCTAATTGATCATCCAATGACACAAACACACCTATTGGATGCACAAGATTGGTTAAAAACCCTAATTGGACAAGAATATGCCTAGGGAGGACGAAAATGACCTAATTGATCATCCAATGACAGAAACTTACCTATTGGATGCACAAGATCGGTTAAAAACCCTAATTGGACAAGAATAAGCCTAGGGAGGATGAAAATGACCTAATTGATCATCCAATGACACAAACACACCTATTGGATGCACAAGATTGGTTAAAAACCCTAATTGGACAAGAATATGCCTAGGGAGGACGAAAATGACCTAATTGATCATCCAATGACACAAATAAACTTATCGGATGCACAAGATTGGTTAAAAACCCTAATTGGACAAGAATAAGCCTAGGGAGGACGAAAATGACCTAATTGATCATCCAATGACACAAACACACCTATTGGATGCACAAGATTGGTTAAAAACCCTAATTGGACAAAGATAAGCCTAGGGAGGACGAAAATGACCTAATTGATTATCCAATGACACAAACACACCTATTGGATGCACAAGATTGGTTAAAAACCCTAATTGGACAAGAATAAGCCTAGGGAGGACGAAAATGACCTAAATGTTAATCCAATGACACAACTCAACTTACTGGATGCACAAGATTGGTTAAAAACCCTAATTGGACAAGAATAAGCCTAGGGAGGACGAAAATGAACTAATTGATCATCCAATGACACAAACACACCTATTGGATGCACAAGATTCGTTAAAAACCCTAATTGGACAAGAATATGCCTAAGGAGGACGAAAATGACCTAATTGATCATCCAATGACACAAACACACCTATTGGATGCACAAGATTGGTTAAAAACCCTAATTGGACAAGAATATGCCTAGGGAGGACGAAAATGACCTAATTGATCATCCAATGACACAAACACACCTATTGGATGCACAAGATTGGTTAAAAACCCTACCTGGACAAGAATATGTCTAGGGAGGACGAAAATGACCTAATTGATCATCCAATGACACAAATGAACTTATTGGATGCACAAGATTGGTTAAAAACCTAATTGGACAAGAATAAGCCTAGGGAGAATGAAAATGACCTAAATGTTAAGCCAATGACACAACTCAACTTATTGGATGCACAAGATTGGTTAAAAACCCTAATTGGACAAGAATAAGCCTAGGGAGGACGAAAATGACCTAATTGATCATCCAATGACACAAACACACCTATTGGATGCACAAGATTGGTTAAAAACCCTAATTGGACAAGAATATGCCTAGGGAGGACGAAAATGACCTAATTGATCATCCAATGACACAAACACACCTATTGGATGCACAAGATTGGTTAAAAACCCTAACTTGACAAGAATATGCCTAGGGAGGACGAAAATGACCTAATTGATCATCCAATGACACAAACACACCTATTGGATGCACAAGATTGGTTAAAAACCCTAATTTGACAAGAATATGCCTAGGGAGGACGAATATGACCTAAATGTTAATCCAATAACTCAAATGAACTTATTGGATGCACAAGATTTGTTAAAAACCCAAATTGGACAAGAATAATCCTAGGGAGAACGAAAATGACCTAAATGTTAATCCAATGACACAACTCAACTTATTGGATGCACAAGATTGGTTAAAAACCCTAATTGGACAAGAATAAGCCTAGGGAGGACGAAAATGACCTAATTGATCATCCAATGACACAAACACACCTATTGGATGCACAAGATTGGTTAAAAACCCTAATTGGACAAGAATATGCCTAGGGAGGACGAAAATGACCTAAATATTAATTCAATGACACAAACAAAGTTATTGGATGCACAAGATTGATTAAAAACCCTAATTTGACAAGAATAAGTCTAGGTAGGACGAAAATGACCTAATTGATCATCCAATGACACAAACACACCTATTGGATGCACAAGATTGGTTAAAAACCCTAATTGGACATGAATAAGCCTAGGGACGACGAAAACGACCTAATTGATCATCCATTGACACAAACACACCTATTGGATGAACAAGATTGGTTAAAAACCCTAATTGGACAAGAATAAGCCTAGGGAGGACGAAAATGACCTAATTGATCATCCAATGACACAAACACACCTATTGGATGCACAAGATTGGTTAAAAACCCTAATTGGACAAGAATATGCCTAGGGAGGACGAAAATGACCTAAATATTAATTCAATGACACAAACAAAGTTATTGGATGCACAAGATTGGTTAAAAACCCTAATTGGACAAGAATAAGCCTAGGGAGGACGAAAATGACCTAATTGATCATCCAATGACACAAACACACCTATTGGATGCACAAGATTGGTTAAAAACCCTAATTGGACAAGAATATGCCTAGGGAGGACGAAAATGACCTAAATATTAATTCAATGACACAAACAAAGTTATTGGATGCACAAGATTGGTGAAAAACCCTAATTGGACAAGAATAAGCCTAGGGGGAACGAAAATGACCTAATTGATCATCCAATGACACAAACACACCTATTGGATGCACAAGATTGGTTAAAAACCCTAATTGGACAAGAATATGCCTAGGGAGGACGAAAATGACCTAAATATTAATTCAATGACACAAACAAAGTTATTGGATGCACAAGATTGGTTAAAAACCCTAATTGGACAAGAATAAGCCTAGGGAGGACGAAAATGACCTAATTGATCATCCAATGACACAAACACACCTATTGGATGCACAAGATTGGTTAAAAACCCTAATTGGACAAGAATATGCCTAATGAGGACGAAAATGACCTAAATATTAATTCAACGACACAAACAAAGTTATTGGATGCACAAGATTGGTTAAAAACCCTAATTGGACAAGAATAAGCCTAGGGAGGACGAAAATGACCTAATTGATCATCCAATGACACAAACACACCTATTGGATGCACAAGATTGGTTAAAAACCCTAATTGGACAAGAATATGCCTAGGGAGGACCAAAATGACCTAATTGATCATCCAATGACACAAACACACCTATTGGATGCAAAAGATTGGTTAAAAATCCTAATTGGACAAGAATATGCCTAGGGAGGACGAAAATGACCTAATTGATCATCCAATGACACAAATGAACTTATTGGATGCACAAGATTGGTTAAAAACCCTAATTGGACAAGAATATGCCTAGGGAGGACGAAAATGACCTAAATATTAATTCAATGACACAAACAAAGTTATTGGAAGCACAAGATTGGTTAAAAACCCTAATTGGACAAGAATATGCCTAGGGAGGACGAAAATGACCTAATTGATCATCCAACGACACAAATGAACTTATTGGATGCACAAGATTTGTTAAAAACCTTAATTGGACAAGAATAAGCCTAGGGAGGACGAAAATGACCTAATTGATCATCCAATGACACAAACACACCTATTGGAAGCACAAGATTGGTTAAAAACCCTAGTTGGACAAGAATATGCCTAGGGAGGACGAAAATAACCTAATTGATCATCCAATGACACAAATGAACTTATTGGATGCACAAGATTGGTTAAAAACCCTAATTTAACAAGAATAAGCATAGAAAGGACGAAAATGACCTAATTGATCATCCAATGACACAAACACACCTATTGGATGCACAAGATTGGTTAAAAACCCTAATTGGACAAGAATATGCCTAGGGAGGACGAAAATGACCTAATTGATCATCCAATGACACCAATACACATATTGGATGCACAAGATTGGTTAAAAACCCTAATTGGACAAGAATATGCCTAGGGAGGACGAAAATGACCTAAATATTAATTCAATGACACAAACAAAGTTATTGGATGCACAAGATTGGTTAAAAACCCTAATTGGACAAGAATAAGCCTAGGGAGGACGAAAATGACCTAATTGATCAACCAATGACACAAACACACCTATTGGATGCACAAGATTGGTTAAAAACCCTAATTGGACAAGAATATGTCTAGGGAGGACGAAAATGACCTAAATGTTAATCCAATGACACAAATGAACTTATTGGATGCACAACATTGGTTAAAAACCCTAATTGGACAAGAGTAAGCCTAGGAAGGACGAAAATAACCTAATTGATCATCCAATGACACAAACACACCTATTGGATGCACAAGATTGGTTAAAAACCCTAATTGGACAAGAATATGCCTAGGGAGGTCTAAAATGACCTAAATATTAATTCAATGACACAAACAAAGTTATTGGATGCACAAGATTGATTAAAAACCCTAATTTGACAAGAATAAGTCTAGGTAGGACGAAAATGAACTAATTGATCATTCAATGACACAAACACACCTATTGGATGCACAAGATTGGTTAAAAACCCTAATTGGACAAGAATATGCCTAGGGAGGACGAAAATGACCTTAATATTAATTCAATGACACAAACTAAGTTATTGGATGCACAAGATTGATTAAAAACCCTAATTTGACAAGAATAAGTCTAGGTAGGACGAAAATGACCTAATTGATCATCCAATGACACAAACACACCTATTGGATGCACAAGATTGGTTAAAAACCCTAATTGGACAAGAATATGCCTAGGGAGGACGAAAATGACCTAAATGTTAATCCAATGACACAAATGAACTTATTGGATGCACAAGATTGGTTAAAAACCCTAATTGGACAAGAATAAGCCTAGGGAGGATCAATGTGACCTAATTGATCATCCAATGACACAAACACACCTATT
>JBBPBR010001752.1:0-99739 GCA_037974775.1 Cicer pinnatifidum
CCTAATTGATCATCCAATGACACAAACACACCTATTGGATACCACAAGATTGGTTAAAAACCCTAATTGGACAAGAATAAGCCTATGGAGGACGAAAATGACCTAATTGATCATCCAATGACACAAACACACCTATTGGAGGCACAAGATTGGTTAAAAACCCTAATTGGACAAGAATATACCTAGGGAGGACGGATATGACCTAAATGTTAATCCAATGACACAAATGAACTTATTGGATGCACAAGATTGGTTAAAAACCCTAATTGGACAAGAATAAGTCTAGGGAGAACGAAAATGACCTAAATGTTAATCCAATGATACAAGTCAACTTATTGGATGCACAAGATTGGTTAAAAACCCTAATTGGACAAGAATATGCCTAGGGAGGACGAAAATGACCTAAATTGATCATCCAATGACACAAATGAACTTATTGGATGCACAAGATTTGTTAAAAACCCTAATTGGACAAGAATAAGCCTATGGAGGACGAAAATGCCCTAATTGATCATCCAATGACACAAACACACCTATTGGATACCACAAGATTGGTTAAAAACCCTAATTGGACAAGAATAAGCCTATGGAGGACGAAAATGACCTAATTGATCATCCAATGACACAAACACACCTATTGGAGGCACAAGATTGGTTAAAAACCCTAATTGGACAAGAATATACCTAGGGAGGACGGATATGACCTAAATGTTAATCCAATGACACAAATGAACTTATTGGATGCACAAGATTGGTTAAAAACCCTAATTGGACAAGAATAAGTCTAGGGAGAACGAAAATGACCTAAATGTTAATCCAATGATACAAGTCAACTTATTGGATGCACAAGATTGGTTAAAAACCCTAATTGGACAAGAATAAGCATAGGAAGGACGAAAATGACCTAATTGATCATCCAATGACACAAACACACCTATTGGATGCACAAGATTGGTTAAAAACCCTAATTGGACAAGAATATGCCTAGGGAGGACGAAAATAACCTAAATGTTAATCCAAAGACACAAATGAACTTATTGGATGCACAAGATTTGTTAAAAACCCTAATTGGACAAGAATAAGCCTAGTGAGGACGAAAATGACCTAATTGATCATCCAATGACACAAACACACCTATTGGATGCACAAGATTGGTTAAAAACCCAAGTTGGACAAGAATATGCCTAGGGAGGACAAAAATAACCTAATTGATCATCCAATGACACAAATGAACTTATTGGATGCACTAGATTTGTTAAAAACCCTAATTGGACAACAATAAGCCTAGGAAGGACGAAAATAACTTAATTGATCATCCAATGACACAAACACACCTATTAGATGCACAAGATTGGTTAAAAACCCTAATTGGACAAGAATATGCCTAGGGAGGACGAAAATGACCTAAATATTAATTCAATGACACAAACAAAGTTATTGGATGCACAAGATTGGTTAAAAACCCTAATTGGACAACAATAAGTCTAGGGAGGATGAAAATGACCTAATTGATCATCCAATGACACAAACACACCTTTTGGATGCACAAGATTGGTTAAAAACCCTAATTGGACAAGAATAAGCCTAGGAAGGACAAAAATGACCTAATTGATCATCCAATGACACAAACACACCTATTGGATGCACAAGATTGGTTAAAAACCCTAATTGGACAAGAATATGCCTAGGGAGGACGAAAATGACCTAATTGATCATCCAATGACACAAACACACCTATTGGATGCACAAGATTGGTTAAAAACCCTAATTGGACAAGAATAAGCCTAGGGAGGACGAAAATGACCTAATTGATCATCCAATGACACAAACACACCTATTGGATGCACAAGATTGGTTAAAAACAATAATTGGACAAGAATATGCCTAGGGAGGACGAAAATGATCTAATTGATCTTCGAATGACACAAATGAACTTATTGGATGCACAAGATTAGTTAAAAACCCTAATTGGACAAGAATAAGCCTAGGGAGGACGAAAATAACCTAATTGATCATCCAATGACACAAACACACCTATTGGATGCACAAGATTAGTTAAAAACCCTAATTGGACAAGAATATGCCTAGGGAGGACCAAAATGACCTAAATGTTAATCCAATGACACAAATGAACTTATTGAATGCACAAGATTGGTTAAAAACCGTAATTGGACAAGAATAAGCCTAGGGAGGACGAAAATGACCTAAATGTTAATCCAATGACACAACTCAACTTATTGGATGCACAAGATTGGTTAAAAACCCTAATTGGACAAGAATAAGCCTATGGAGGACGAAAATGACCTAATTGATCATCCAATGACACAAACACACCTATTGGATGCACAAGATTGGTTAAAAACCCTAATTGGACAAGAATAAGCCTAGGGAGGACGAAAATGACCTAATTGATCATCCAATGACACAAACACACCTATTGGATGCACAAGATTGGTTAAAAACTCTAATTGGACAAGAATAAGCCTAGGGAGGACGAAAATAACCTAATTGATCATCCAATGACACAAACACACCTATTGGATGCACAAGATCGGTTAAAAACTCTAATTGGACAAGAATAAGCCTAGGGAGGACGAAAATGATCTAATTGATCATCCAATGACACAAATGAACTTATTGGATGCACAAGATTGGTTAAAAACCCTAATTGGACAAGAATAAGCCTAGGGAGGACGAAAATGACCTAATTGATCATCCAATGACACAAACACACCTATTGCGTGCACAAGATTGGTTAAAAACCCTAATTGGACAAGAATATGCCTAGGGAGGACGAAAATGACCTAAATGTTAATCCAATGACACAAATGAACTTATTGGATGCACAAGATTGGTTAAAAACCCTAATTGGACAAGAATAAGCTTAGGGAGGACGAAAATGACCTAATTGATCATCCAATGACACAAACACACCTATTGGATGCACAAGATTGGTTAAAAACCCTAATTGGACAAGAATAAGCCTAGGGAGGACGAAAATGACCTAATTGATCATCCAATGACACAAACACACCTATTGGATGCACAAGATTGGAAAAAAACCCTAATTGGACAAGAATATGCCTAGGGAGGACGAAAATGACCTAATTGATCATCCAATGACACAAACACACCTATTGGATGCACAAGATTGGTTAAAAACACTAATTGGACAAGAATATTCCTAGGGAGGACGAAAATGACCTAAATATTATTTCAATGACACAAACAAACTTATCGGATGCACAAGATTGGTTAAAAACCCTAATTGGACAAGAATAAGCCTAGGGAGGACGAAAATGACCTAATTGATCATCCAATGACACAAACACACCTATTGGATGCACAAGATTGGTTAAAAACCCTAATTGGACAAGAATAAGCCTAGGGAGGACGAAAATGACCTAATTGATCATCTAATGACACAAACACACCTATTGGATGCACAAGATTGGTTAAAAACCCTAATAAGACAAGAATAAGCCTAGGGAGGACGAATATGACCTAAATGTTAATCCAATAACACAAATGAACTTATTGGATGCACAAGATTGGTTAAAAACCCTAATTGGACAAGAATAAGCCTAGGGAGGACGAAAATGACCTAATTGATCATCCAATGACACAAACACACCTATTGGATGCACAAGATTGGTTAAAAACCCTAATTGGACAAGAATAAGCCTAGGGAGGACGAAAATGACCTAATTGATCATCCAATGACACAAACACACCTATTGGAAGCACAAGATTGGTTAAAAACCCTAGTTGGACAAGAATATACCTAGGGAGGACGAAAATGACCTAATTCATCATCCAATGACACAAATGAACTTATTGGATGCACAAGATTGGTTAAAAACCCTAATTAGACAAGAATAAGCATTGAAAGGACGAAAATGACCTAATTGATCATCCAATGACACAAACACACCTATTGGATGCACAAGATTGGTTAAAAACCCTAATTGGACAAGAATAAGCCTAGGGAGGACGAAAATGACCTAATTGATCATCCAATGACACAAACACACCTATTGGATGCACAAGATTGGTTAAAAACCCTAATTGGACAAGAATAAGCCTAGGGAGGACGAAAATGACCTAATTGATCATCCAATGACACAAACACACTTATTGGATGCACAAGATTGGTTTAAAACCCTAGTTGGACAAGAATATGCCTAGGGAGGACGAAAATGACCTAATTGATCATCCAATGACACAAATTAACTTATTGGATGCACAAGATTGGTTAAAAACCCTAATTGGACAAGAAAAAGCCTAGGGAGGACGAAAATGACCTAATTGATCATCCAATGACACAAACACACCTATTGGGTGCACAAGATTGGTTAAAAACCCTAATTGGACAAGAATAAGCCTAGGGAGGACGAAAATGACCTAATTGATCATCCAATGACACAAACACACCTATTGGATAAACAAGATTGGTTAAAAACCCTAATTGGACAAGAATAAGCCTAGGGAGGACGAAAATGACCTAATTGATCATCCAATTACACAAACACACCTATTGGATGCACAAGATTCGTTAAAAATCCAAATTGGACAAGAATATGCCTAGGGAGGACGAAAATGACCTAATTGATCATCCAATGACACAAACACACCTATTGGATGCACAAGATTGGTTAAAAACCCTAATTGGACAAGAATAAGCCTAGGGAGGACGAAAATGACCTAATTGATCATCCAATGACACACACAGACCTATTGGATGCACAAGATTCGTTAAAAACCCTAATTGGACAAGAATATGCCTAGGGAGGACAAAAATGACCTAATTGATCATCCAATGACACAAACACACCTATTGGATGCACAAGATTCGTTAAAAACCCTAATTGGACAAGAATATTCCTAGGGAGGATGAAAATGACCTAATTGATCATCCAATGACACAAACACACCTATTGGATGCACAAGATTGGTTAAAAACCCTAATTGGACAAGAATATGCCTAGGGAGGTCGAAAATGACCTAAATATTAATTCAATGAAACAAACAAACTTATTGGATGCAAAGATTTGTTAAAAACCCTAATTGGACAAGAATAAGCCTAGGGAGGACGAAAATGACCTAATTGATCATCCAATGACACAAACACACCTATTGGATGCACAAGATTGGTTAAAAACCCTAATTGGACAAGAATATGCCTAGGGAGGACGAAAATGACCTAAATATTAATTCAATGAAACAAACAAACTTATTGGATGCACAAGATTGGTTAAAAACCCTAATTGGACAAGAAAAAGCCTAGGGAGGACGAAAATGACCTAATTGATCATCAAATGACACAAACACACCTATTGGATGAACAAGATTTGTTAAAAACCCTAATTGGACAAAAATATGCCTAGCGAGGACGAAAATGACCTAAATATTAATTCAATGACACAAACAAAGTTATTGGATGCACAAGATTGGTTAAAAACCCTAATTGGACAAGAATAAGCCTAGGGAGGACGAAAATGACCTAATTGATCATCCAATGACACAAACACACCTATTGGATGCACAAGATTGGTTAAAAACCCTAATTGGACAAGAATAAGCCTAGGGAGGACGAAAATGACCTAATTGATCATCCAATGACACAAACACACCTATTGGATACACAAGATTGGTTAAAAACCCTAATTGGACAAGAATAATTCTAGGGGGGACGAAAATGACCTAAATGTTAATCCAATGAAACAACTCAACTTATTGGATGCACAAGATTGGTTAAAAACCCTAATTGGACAAGAATAAGCCTAGGGAGGACGAAAACGACCTAATTGATCATCCAATGACACAAACACACCTATTGGATGCACAAGATTGGTTAAAAACCCTAATTGGACAAGAATAAGCCTATGGAGGACGAAAATGACCTAATTGATCATCCAATGACACAAACACAACCTAATTGATCATCCAATGACACAAACACACCTATTGGATGCACAAGATTGGTTAAAAACCCTAGTTGGACAAGAATATGCCTAGGGAGGACGAAAATGACCTAATTGATCATCCAATGACACAAATGAACTTATTGGATGCACAAGATTGGTTAAAAACCCTAGTTGTACAAGAATATATCTAGGGAGGACGAAAATGAGCTAATTGATCATCCAATGACA
Source organism: Cicer pinnatifidum (assembly GCA_037974775.1). Taxonomy (NCBI): domain Eukaryota; kingdom Viridiplantae; phylum Streptophyta; class Magnoliopsida; order Fabales; family Fabaceae; genus Cicer; species Cicer pinnatifidum. Next base: position 6,156 of record JBBPBR010001752.1, read on the forward strand.
CAAATGAACTTATTGGATGCACAAGATTTGTTAAAAACCCTAATTGGACAAGAATAAGCCTAGGGAGGACAAAAATGACCTAATTGATCATCCAATGACACAAACACACCTATTGGATGCACAAGATTGGTTAAAAACCCTAATTGGACAAGAATAAGCCTAGGGAGGACGAAAATGACCTAATTGATCATCCAATGACACAAACACACCTATTAGAGGCACAAGATTGGTTAAAAACCCTAATTGGACAAGAATAAGCCTAGGAAGGACGAAAATGACCTAATTGATCATCCAATGACACAAACACACCTATTGGATGCACAAGATTGGTTAAAAACCCTAATTGGACAAGAATAAGCCTAGGGAGGACGAAAATGACCTAATTGATCATCCAATGACACAAACACACCAATTGGATGCACAAGATTGGTTTAAAACCCTAGTTGGACAAGAATATGCCTAGGGAGGACGAAAATGACCTAATTGATCAACCAATGACACAAATGAACTTATTGGATGCACAAGATTTGTTAAAAACCCTAATTGGACAAGAATAAGCCTAGGGAGGACGAAAATGACCTAATTGATCATCCAATGACACAAACACACCTATTGGATGCACAAGATTGGTTAAAAACCCTAATTGGACAAGAATAAGCCTAGGGAGGAGGAAAATAACCTAAATGATAATCCAATGACACAACTCAACTTATTGGATGCACAAGATTGGTTAAAAACCCTAATTGGACAAGAATAAGCATAGGGAGGACGAAAATGACCTAATTGATCATCCAATGACACAAACACACCTATTGGATGCACAAGATTGGTTAAAAACCCTAATTGGACAAGAATAAGCCTAGGGAGGACGAAAATGACCTAATTGATCATCCATTGCCACAACACACCTAATGGATGCACAAGATTGGTTAAAAACCCTAATTGGACAAGAATAAGCCTATGGAGGACGAAAATGACCTAATTGATCATCCAATGACACAAACACACCTATTGGATGCACAAGATTGGTTAAAAACCCTAATTGGACAAGAATAAGCCTAGGGAAGACGAAAATGACGTAATTGATCATCCAATGACACAAACACACCTATTGGATGCACAAGAGTGGTTAAAAACCCTAATTGGACAAGAATATGCCTAGGGAGGACGAAAATGACCTAAATATTAATTCAATGACACAAACAAACTTATTGGATGCACAAGATTGGTTAAAAACCCTAATTGGACAAGAATAAGCATAGAAAGGACGAAAATGACCTAATTGATCATCCAATGACACAAACACACCTATTGGATGCACAAGATTGGTTAAAAACCCTAATTGGACAAGAATATGCCTAGGGCGGACGAAAATGGCCTAAATGTTAATCCAATGACACAAATGAACTTATTGGATGCACAAGATTGGTTAAAAACCCTAATTGGACAAGAATATGCCTAGGGAGGACGAAAATGACCTAAATATTAATTCAATGACACAAACAAACTTATTGGATGCACAAGATTGGTTAAAAACCCTAATTGGACAAAAATAAGCCTAGGGAGGACGAAAATGACCTAATTGATAATCCAATGACACAAACAAACTTATTGGATGCACAAGATTGGTTAAAAACCCTAATTGGACAAGAATAAACCAAGGGAGGACAAAAATGACCTAAATGTTAATCCAATGACACTACTCAACTTATTGGAAGCACAAGATTGGTTAAAAACCCTAATTGGACAAGAATAAGCCTAGGGAGGACGAAAATGACCTAATTGATCATCCAATGACACAAACACACCTATTGGATGCACAAGATTGGTTAAAAACCCTAATTGGACAAGAATAAGCCTAGGGAGGACGAAAATGACCTAATTGATCATCCAATGACACAAACACACCTATTGGATGCACAAGATTGGTTAAAAACCCTAATTGGACAAGAATATGCCTAGGGAGGACGAAAATGACCTAAATGTTAATCCAATGACACAAATGAACTTATTGGATGCACAAGATTGGTTAAAAACCCTAATAGGACAAGAATAAGCCTAGGGAGGACTGAAATGACCTAATTGATCATCCAATGACACAAACACACCTATTGGATGCACAAGATTGGTTAAAAACCCTAATTGGACAAGAATAAGCCTAGGGAGGACGAAAATGACCTAATTGATCATCCAATGACACAAACACACCTATTGGATGCACAAGATTGGATAAAAACTATAATTGGACAAGAATAAGCCTAGGGAGGACGAAAATGACATAATTGATCATCCAATGACACAAACACACCTATTGGATGCACAAGATTGGTTAAAAACCCTAATTGGACAAGAATATGCCTAGGGAGGACGAAAATGACCTAAATATTAATTCAATGACACAATCAAAGTTATTGGATGCACAAGATTGGTTAAAAACCTTAATTGGACAAGAATAAGCCTAGGGAGGAAGAAAATGACCTAATTGATCATCCAATGACACAAACACACCTATTGGATGCACAAGATTGGTTAAAAACCCTAATTGGACAAGAATAAGCCTAGGGAGGACGAAAATGACCTAATTGATCATCCAATGACACAAACACACCTATTGGATGCACAAGATTGGTTAAAAACCCTAATTGGACAAGAATAAGCCTAGGGAGGACGAAAATGACCTAATTGATCATCCAATGACACAAACACACCTATTGGATGCACAAGATTGGTTTAAAACCCTAGTTGGACAAGAATATGCCTAGTAAGGACGAAAATGACCTAATTGATCATCCAATGACACAAATGAACTTATTGGATGCACAAGATTGGTTAAAAACCCTAATTGGACAAGAATAAGCCTAGGGAGGACGAAAATGACCTAATTGATCATCCAATGACACAAACACACCTATTGGATGCACAAGATTGGTTAAAAACCCTAATTGGACAAGAATAAGCCTAGGGAGGACGAAAATGACCTAATTGATCATCCAATGACACAAACACACCTATTGGATGCACAAGATTTGTTTAAAACCCTAGTTGGACAAGATTATGCCTAGGAAGGACGAAAATGACCTAATTGATCATCCAATGACACAAATGAACTTATTGGATGCACAAGATTGGTTAAAAACCCTAATTGGACAAGAATAAGCCTAGGGAGGACGAAAATGACCTAATTGATCATCCAATGACACAAACACACCTATTGGATGCACAAGATTGGTTAAAAACCCTAATTGGACAAGAATAAGCCTAGGGAGGACGAAAATGACCTAATTGATCATCCAATGACACAAACACACCTATTGGATGCACAAGATTGGTTAAAAACCCTAATTGGACAAGAATAAGCCTAGGGAGGACGAAAATGACCTAATTGATCATCCAATGACACAAACACATCTATTGGAAGCACAAGATTGGTTAGAAACCCTAGTTGGACAAGAATATGCCTAGGGAGGACGAAAATGACCTAATTGATCATCCAATGACACAAATGAACTTATTGGATGCACAAGATTGCTTAAAAACCCTAATTGGACAAAAATAAGCATAGAAAGGACGAAAATGACCTAATTGATCATCCAATGACACAAACACACCTATTGGATGCACAAGATTGGTTAAAAACCCTAATTGGACAAGAATAAGCCTAGGGAGGACGAAAATGACCTAATTGATCATCCAATGACACAAACACACCTATTGGATGCACAAGATTGGTTAAAAACCCTAATTGGACAAGAATAAGCCTAGGGAGGACGAAAATGACCTAATTGATCATCCAATGACACAAACACACTTATTGGATGAACAAGATTGGTTAAAAACCCTAATTGGACAAGAATAAGCCTAGGGAGGACGAAAATGACCTAATTGATCATCCAATGACACAAACACACCTATTGGATGCACAAGATTGGTTAAAAACCCTAATTGGACAAGAATAAGCCTAGGGAGGACGAAAATGACCTAATTGATCATGCAATGACACAAGCACACCTATTGGATGCACAAGATTGGTTAAAAACCCTAATTGGACAAGAATAAGCCTAGGGAGGACGAAAATGACCTAAATGTTAATCCAATGACACAACTCAACTTATTGGATGCACAAGATTGGTTAAAAACCCAAATTGGACAAGAATAAGCCTAGGGAGGACGAAAATGACCTAATTGATCATCCAATGACACAAACACACCTATTGGATGCACAAGATTGGTAAAAAACCCTAATTGGACAAGAATATGCCTAGCGAGGACTAAAATGACCTAAATATTAATTCAATGACACAAACAAACTTATGGGATGCACAAGATTGGTTAAAAACCCTAATTGGACAAGAATATGCCTAGGGAGGACGAAAATGACCTAATTGATCATCCAATGACACAAACACACCTATTGGATGCACAAGATTGGTTAAAAACCCTAATTGGACAAGAATAAGCCTAGGGAGGACGAAAATGACCTAATTGATCATCCAATTACACAAACACACCTATTGGATGCACAAAATTGGTTAAAAACCCTAATTGGACAAGAATAAGCCTAGGTAGGACGAAAATGACCTAAATGTTAATCCAATGACACAACTCAACTTATTGGATGCACAAGATTGGTTAAAAACCCTAATTGGACAAGAATAAGCCTAGGGAGGACGAAAATGACCTAAATGTTAATCCAATGACACAACTCAACTTATTGGATGCACAAGATTGGTTAAAAACCCTAATTGTACAAGAATAAGCCTAGGGAGGAAGAAAATGACCTAATTTATCATCCAATGACACAAACACACCTATTGGATGCACAAGATTGGTTAAAAACCCTAATTCGACAAGAATAAGCCTAGGGAGGACGAAAATGACCTAATTGATCATCCAATGACACAAACACACCTATTGGATGCACAAGATTTGTTAAAAACCCTAATTGGACAAGAATATGCCTAGGGAGGACAAAAATGACCTAAATGTTAATCCAATGACACAAATGAACTTATTGGATGCACAAGATTGGTTAAAAACCCCAATTGGACAAGAATAAGCCTAGGGTGAACGAAAATGACCTAATTGATCATCCAATGACACAAACACACCTATTGGATGCACAAGATTGGTTAAAAACCCTAATTGGACAAGAATAAGCCTAGGGAGGACGAAAATGACCTAATTGATCATCCAATGACACAAACAAACCTATTGGATGCACAAGATTGGTTAAAAACCCTAATTGGACAAGAATATGCCTAGGGAGGATGAAAATGACCTAATTGATCATCCAATGACACAAACACACCTATTGGATGCACAAGATTGGTTAAAAAACCTAATTGGACAAGAATATGCCTAGGGAGGACGAAAATGACCTAAATGTTAATCCAATGACACAAATGAACTTATTGGATGCACAAGATTGGTTAAAAACCCTAATTGGACAAGAATAAGCCTAGGGAGGATCAATGTGACCAAATTGATCATCCAATGACAAAAACACACCTATTGGATGCACAAGATTGGTTAAAAACCCTAATTGGACAAGAATAAGCCTAGGGAGGACGAAAATGACTTAAATTGATCATCCAATGACACAAACACACCTATTGGATGCACAAGATTGGTTAAAAACCCTAATTGGACTAGAATATGCCTAGGGAGGACGAAAATGACCTAAATTGATCATCCAATGACAAAAACACACCTATTGGATGCACAAGATTGGTTAAAAAACCTAATTGGACAAGAATATGCCTAGGGAGGACGAAAATGACCTAAATGTTAATCCAATGACACAAATGAACTTATTGGATGCACAAGATTGGTTAAAAACCCTAATTGGACAAGAATAAGCCTAGGGAGGATCAATGTGACCAAATTGATCATCCAATGACAAAAACACACCTATTGGATGCACAAGATTGGTTAAAAACCCTAATTGGACAAGAATAAGCCTAGGGAGGACGAAAATGACTTAAATTGATCATCCAATGACACAAACACACCTATTGGATGCACAAGATTGGTTAAAAACCCTAATTGGACAAGAATATGCCTAGGGAGGACGAAAATGACCTAAATTGATCATCCAATGACACAAACACACATATTGGATGCACAAGATTGGTTAAAAAACCTAATTGGACAAGAATATGCCTAGGGAGGACGAAAATGACCTAAATGTTAATCCATTGACACAAATGAACTTATTAGATGCACAAGATTGGTTAAAAACCCTAATTGGACAAGAATAAGCCTAGGGAGGATCAATGTGACCAAATTGATCATCCAATGACACAAACACACCTATTGGATGCACAAGATTGGTTAAAAACCCTAATTGGACAAGAATATGCCTAGGGAGGACGAAAATGACCTAAATGTTAATCCAATGACACAAATGAACTTATTGGATGCACAAGATTGGTTAAAAACCCTAATTGGACAAGAATAAGCCTAGGGAGGATCAATGTGACCTAATTGATCATCCAATGACACAAACACACCTATTGGATGCACTAGATTGGTTAAAAACCCTAATTGGACAAGAATATGCCTAGGGAGGACGAAAATGACCTAAATGTTAATCCAATGCAACAAATGAACTTATTGGATGCACAAGATTGGTTAAAAACCCTAATTGGACAAGAATAAGCCTAGGGAGGATCAATGTGACCAAATTGATCATCCAATGACACAAACACACCTATTGGATGCACAAGATTGGTTAAAAACCCTAATTGGACAAGAATATGCCTAGGGAGGACGAAAATGACCTAAATGTTAATCCAACGACACAAATGAACTTATTGGATGCACAAGATTGGTTAAAAACCCTAATTGGACAAGAATAAGCATAGGAAGGACGAAAATGACCTAACTGATCATCCAATGACACAAACACACCTATTGCATGCACAAGATTGGTTAAAAACCCTAATTGGACAAGAATATGCCTAGGGAGGACGAAAATAACCTAAATGTTAATCCAAAGACACAAATGAACTTATTGGATGCACAAGATTTGTTAAAAACCCTAATTGGACAAGAATAAGCCTAGTGAGGACGAAAATGACCTAATTGATCATCCAATGACACAAACACACCTATTGGAAGCACAAGATTGGTTAAAAACCCTAGTTGGACAAGAATATGCCTAGGGAGGACGAAAATGACCTAATTGATCATCCAATGACACTAATGAACTTATTGGATGCACAAGATTGGTTAAAAACCCTAATTGGACAAGAATAAGCATAGAAAGGACGAAAATGACCTAATTGATCATCCAATGACACAAACACACCTAATGGATGCACAAGATTGGTTAAAAACCCAAGTTGGACAAGAATATGCCGAGGGAGGACGAAAATAACCTAATTGATCATCCAATGACACAAATGAACTTATTGGATTCACAAGATTTGTTAAAAACCCTAATTGGACAACAATATGCCTAGGAAGGACGAAAATAACTTAATTGATCATCCAATGACACAAACACACCTATTGGATGCACAAGATTGGTTAAAAACCCTAATTGGACAAGAATATGCCTAGGGAGGACGAAAATGACCTAAATATTAATTCAATGACACAAACAAAGTTATTGGATGCTCAAGATTGGTTAAAAACCTTAATTGGACAAGAATAAGCCTAGGGAGGACGAAAATGACCTAAATATTAATTCAACGACACAAACAAAGTTATTGGATGCACAAGATTGGTTAAAAACCCTAATTGGACAAGAATAAGCCTAGGGAGGACGAAAATGACCTAATTGATCATCCAATGACACAAACACACCTATTGGATGCACAAGATTGGTTAAAAACCCTAATTGGACAAGAATATGCCTAGGGAGGACGAAAATGACCTAAATATTAATTCAATGACACAAACAAAGTTATTGGATGCACAAGATTGGTTAAAAACCCTAATTGGACAAGAATATGTCTAAGGAGGACGAAAATGACCTAAATGTTAATCCAATGACACAAATGAACTTATGGGATGCACAACATTGGTTAAAAACCCTAATTGGACAAGAGTAAGCCTAGGAACGACGAAAATAACCTAATTGATCATCCAATGACACAAATACACCTATTGGATGCACAAGATTGGTTAAAAACCCTAATTGGACAAGAATATGCCTAGGGAGGACGAAAATGACCTAATTGATCATCCAATGACACAAATGAACTTATTGGATGCACAAGATTTGTTAAAAACCCTAATTGGACAAGAATAAGCCTAGGGAGGACGAAAATGACCTAATTGATCATCCAATGACACAAACACACCTATTGGATGCACAAGATTGGTTAAAAACCCTAATTGGACAAGAATATGCCTAGGGAGGACGAAAATGACCTAAATATTAATTCAATGACACAAGCAAAGTTATTGGATGCACAAGATTGGTTAAAAACCCTAATTGGACAAGAATAAGCCTAGGGAGGACGAAAATGACCTAATTGATCATCCAATGACACAAACACACCTATTGGATGCACAAGATTGGTTAAAAACCCTAATTGGACAAGAATATGCCTAGGGAGGACGAAAATAACCTAAATATTAATTCAATGACACAAACAAACTTATTGGATGCACAAGATTGGTTAAAAACCCTAATTGGACAAGAATAAGCCTAGGGAGGACGAAAATAACCTAATTGAACATCCAATGACACAAACACACCTATTGGATGCACAAGATTGGTTAAAAACCCTAATTGGACAAGAATATGCCTAGGGAGGACGAAAATGACCTAATTGATCATCCAATGACACAAATGAACTTATTGGATGCCCAAGATTGGTTAAAAACCCTAATTGGACAAGAATAAGCATATAAAGGACGAAAATGACCTAATTGATCATCCAATGACACAAACACATCTATTGGATGCACAAGATTGGTTAAATTCCCTAATTGGACAAGAATAAGTCTAGGGAGGACGAAAATGACCTAATTGATCATCCAATGACACAAATGAACTTATTGGATGCACAAGATTTGTTAAAAACCCTAATTGGACAAGAATAAGCCTAGGGAGGACGAAAATGACCTAATTGATCATCCAATGACACAAACACACCTATTGGATGCACAAGATTGGTTAAAAACCCTAATTGGACAAGTATAAGCCTAGGGAGGTCAAAAATGACCTAATTGATCATCCAATGACACAAACACACCTATTGGATGCACAAGATTGGTTAAAAACCCTAATTGGACAAGAATAAGCCTAGGGAGGACGAAAATGACCTAATTGATCATCCAATGACACAAACACACCTATTGGATGCACAAGATTGGTTAAAAACCCTAATTGGACAAGAATAAGCCTATGGAGGACGAAAATGACCTAATTGATCATCCAATGACACAAACACACCTATTGGAAGCATAAGATTGGTTAAAAACCCTAATTGGACAAGAATATGCCTAGGGAGGACGAAAATGACCTAAATATTAATTCAATGACACAAACAAAGTTATTGGATGCACAATATTGGTTAAAAACCCTAATTGGACAAGAATAAGCCTAGGGAGGACGAAAATGACCTAATTGATCATCCAATGACACAAACACACCTATTGGATGCACAAGATTGGTTAAAAACCCTAATTGGACAAGAATATGCCTAGGAAGGACAAAAATGACCTAAATATTAAGTCAATGACACAAACATAGTTATTGGATGCACAAGATTGGTTAAAAACCCTAATTGGACAAGAATAAGCCTAGGGAGGACGAAAATGACCTAATTGATCATCCAATGACACAAACACACCTATTGGATGCAAAAGATTGGTTAAAAACCCTAGTTGGACAAGAATATGCCTAGGGAGGACAAAAATGACCTAATTGATCATCCAATGACACAAATGAACTTATTGGATGCACAAGATTTGTTAAAAACCCTAATTGGACAAGAATAAGCCTAGGGAGGACGAAAATGACCTAATTGATCATCCAATGACACAAACACACCTATTGGATGCACAAGATTGGTTAAAAACCCTAATTGGACAAGAATAAGCCTGGGGAGGACGAAAATGATCTAATTGATCATCCAATGACACAAACACACCTATTGGATGCACAAGATTGGTTAAAAACACTAATTGGACAAAAATAAGCCTATGGAGGACAAAAATGACCTAATTGATCATCCAATGACACAAACACACCTATTGGATGCACAAGATTGGTTAAAAACCCTAATTGGACAAGAATAAGCCTAGGGAGGACGAAAATGACCTAATTGATCATCCAATGACACAAACACACCTATTGGATGCACAAGATTGGTTAAAAACCCTAATTGGACAAGAATATGCCTAGGGAGGTCGAATATGACATAAATGTGAATCCAATGACACAAATGAACTTATTGGATGAACAAGATTGGTTAAAAACCCTAATTGGACAAGAATAAGCCTAGGGAGAATGAAAATGACCTAAATGTTAATCCAATGACACAAATCAATTTATTGGACGCACAAGATTGGTTAAAAACCCTAATTGGACAAGAATAAGCCTAGGGAGGACGAAAATGACCTAATTGATCATCCAATGACACAAACTCACCTATTGGATGAACAAGATTGGTTAAAAACCCTAATTGGATAAGAATATGCCTAGGGAGGATGAAAATAACCTAATTGATCATCCAATGACACAAACACACCTATTGGATGCACAAGATTGGTTAAAAACCCTAATTGGACAAGAATATGCTTAGGGAGGACGAATATGACCTAAATGTTAATCCAATAACACAAATGAACTTATTGGATGCACAAGATTGGTTAAAAACCCTAATTGGACAAGAATAAGCCTAGGGAGAACGAAAATGACCTAAATGTTAATCCAATGACACAACTCAACTTATTGGATGCACAAGATTGGTTAAAAACCCTAATTGGACAAGAATAAGCCTAGGGAGGACGAAAATGACACAAATGAACTTATTGGATGCACAAGATTGGTTAAAAACCCTAATTGGACAAGAATAAGCCTAGGGAGGACGAAAATGACCTAATTGATCATCCAATGACACAAACACACCTATTGGATGCACAAGATTGGTTAAAAACCCTAATTGGACAAGAATATGCCTAGGGAGGACGAAAATGACCTAAATGTTAATCCAATGACACAAATGAACTTATTGGTTGCACAAGATTGGTTAAAAACCCTAATTGGACAAGAATAAGCCTTGGGAGGATGAAAATGACCTAATTGATCATCCAATGACACAAACACACCTATTGGATGCACAAGACTGGTTAAAAACCCTAGTTGGACAAGAATATGCCTAGGAAGGACAAAAATGACCTAATTGATCATCCAATGACACAAATGAACTTATTGGATGCACAAGATTTGTTAAAAACCCTAATTGGACAAGAATAAGCCTAGGGAGGACGAAAATGACCTAATTGATCATCCAATGACACAAACACACCTATTGGATGCACAAGATTGGTTAAAAACCCTAATTGGACAAGAATATGCCTAGGGAGGACGAAAATGACCTAAATGTTAATCCAATGACACAAATGAACTTATTGGATGCACAAGATTGGTTAAAAACCCTAGTTGGACAAGAATATGCCTAGGAAGGACGAAAATGACCTAATTGATCATCCAATGACACAAATTAACTTATTGGATGCACAAGATTGGTTAAAAACCCTAATTGGACAAGAATAAGCCTAGGGAGGACGAAAATGACATCATTGATCATCCAATGACACAAACACACCTATTGGATGCACAAGATTGGTTAAAAACCCTAATTGGACAAGAATAAGCCTAGGGAGGACGAAAATGACCTAATTGATCATCCAATGACACAAACACACCTATTGGATGCACAAGATTGGTTAAAAACCCTAATTGGACAAGAATATGCCTAGGGAGAACGAAAATGACCTAAATTGATCATCCAATGACACAAATGAACATATTGGATGCACAAGATTTGTTAAAAACCCTAATTGGACAAGAATAAGCCTAGGGAGGACGAAAATGACCTAATTGATCATCCAATGACACAAACACACCTATTGGATGCACAAGATTGGTTAAAAACCCTAATTGGACAAGAATAAGCCTATGGAGGACGTAAATGACCTAATTGATCATCCAATGACACAAACACACCTATTGGAGGCACAAGATTGGTTAAAAACCCTAATTGGACAAGAATATACCTAGGGAGGACGAATATGACCTAAATGTTAATCCAATGACACAAATGAACTTATTGGATGCACAAGATTGGTTAAAAACCCTAATTGGACAAGAATAAGTCTAGGGAGAACGAAAATGACCTAAATGTTAATCCAATGACACAACTCAACTTATTGGATGCACTAGATTGGTTAAAAACCCTAATTGGACAAGAATAAGCCTAGGGAGGATGAAAATGACCTATCTGATCATCCAATGACACAAACACACCTATTGGATGCACAAGATTGGTTAAAAATCCTAGTTGGACAAGAACATGCCTAGGGAGGACGAAAATGACCTAATGGATCATCCAATGACACTAATGAACTTATTGGATGCACAAGATTGATTAAATACCCTAATTGGACAAGAATAAGCCTAAGGAGGACGAAAATGACCTAATTGATCATCCAATGACACAAACACACCTATTGGATGCACAAGATTGGTTAAAAACCCTAATTGGACAAGAATCTGCCTAGGGAAGACGAAAATGACCTAATTGATCATCCAATGACACAAACACACCTATTGGATGCACAAGATTGGTTAAAAACCCTAATTGGACAAGAATATGCCTAGGGAGGACGAATATGACCTAGATGTTAATCAAATAACACAAATGAACTTATTGGATGCACAAGATTGGTTAAAAACCCTAATTGGACAAGAATAAGCCTAGGTAGGACGGAAATGACCTAATTGATCATCCAATGACACAAACACACCTATTGGATGCACAAGATTGGTTAAAAACCCTAATTGGACAAGAATATGCCTAGGGAGGACGGATATGACCTAAATGTTAATCCAATGACACAAATGAACTTATTGGATGCACAAGATTGGTTAAAAACCCTAATTGGACAAGAATAAGCCTAGGGAGAACGAAAATGACCTAAATGTTAATCCAATGACACAACTCAACTTATTGGATGCACAAGATTGGTTAAAAACCCTAGTTGGACTAGAATAAGCCTAGGGAGGACGAAAATGACCTAAATGTTAATCCAATGACACAAATGAACTTATTGGATGCACAAGATTAGTTAAAAACCCTAATTGGACAAGAATAAGCATAGAAAGGACGAAAATGACCTAATTGATCATCCAATGACACAAACACACCTATTGGATGCACAAGATTGGTTAAAAACCCTAATTGGACAAGAATATGCCTAGGGAGGACGAAAATGACCTAAATTGATCATCCAATGACACAAACACACCTATTGGATGCACAAGATTGGTTAAAAACCCTAATTGGACAAGAATATGCCTAGGGAGGACGAAAATGACCTAAATGTGAATCCAATGACACAAATGAACTTATTGGATCCACAAGATTGGTTAAAAACCCTAATTGGACAAGAATAAGCTTAGGGAGAATGAAAATGACCTAAATGTTAATCCAATGACACAACTCAACTTATTGGATGCACAAGATTGGTTAAAAACCCTAATTGGACAAGAATAAGCCTAGGGAGGACAAAAATGACCTAATTGATCATCCAATGACACAAACACACCTATTGGATGCACAAGATTGGTTAAAAACCCTAATTGGATAAGAATATGCCTAGGGAGGATGAAAATGACCTAATTGATCATCCAATGACACAAACACACCTATTGGATGCACAAGATTGGTTAAAAACCCTAATTGGACTAGAATATGCTTAGGGAGGACGAATATGACCTAAATGTTAATCCAATAACACAAATGAACTTATTGGATGCACAAGATTGGTTAAAAACCCTAATTGGACAAGAATAAGCCTAGGGAGAACGAAAATGACCTAAATGTTAATCCAATGACACAACTCAACTTATTGGATGCACAAGATTGGTTAAAAACCCTAATTGGACAAGAATAAGCCTAGGGAGAACGAAAATGACCTAAATGTTAATCCAATGACACAACTCAACTTATTGGATGCACAAGATTGGTTAAAAACCCTAATTGGACAAGAATAAGCCTAGGGAGGAAGAAAATGACCAAATTGATCATCCAATGACAAAAAAACACACCTATTGGATGCACAAGATTGGTTAAAAACCCTAGTTGGACAAGAATATGCCTAGGGAGGACGAAAATGACCTAAATGTTAATCCAATGACACAAATGAACTTATTGGATGTACAAGATTGGTTAAAAACCCTAATTGGACAAGAATAAGCCTAGGGAGGACGAAAATGACCTAATTGATCATCCAATGACACAAACACACCTATTGGATGCGCAAGATTGGTTAAAAACCCTAATTGGACAAGAATAAGCCTAGGGAGAACGAAAATGACCTAAATGTTAATCCAATGACACAACTCAACTTATTGGATGCACAAGATTGGTTAAAAACCCTAATTGGACAAGAATAAGCCTAGGGAAGACGGAAATGACCTAATTGATCATCCAATGACACAAACACACCTATTGGATGCACAAGATTGGTTAAAAACCCTAATTGGACAAGAATAAGCCTAGGGAGGACGAAAATGACCTAATTGATCATCCAATGACACAAACACACCTATTGGATGCACAAGATTGGTTAAAAACCCTAATTGGACAAGAATAAGCCTAGGGAGGACGAAAATGACCTAATTGATCATCCAATGACACAAACACACCTATTGGATGCACAAGATTGGTTAAAACCCCTAATTTGACTAGAATAAGCCTAGGGAGGACGAAAATGACCTAATTGATCATCCATTGCCACAAACACACCTAATGGATGCACAAGATTGGTTAAAAACCCTAATTGGACAAGAATATGCCTAGGGAGGACGAAAATGACCTAATTAGTCATCCAATGACACAAACACACCTATTGGATGCACAAGATTGGTTAAAAACCCTAATTGGACAAGAATAAGCCTAGGGAGGACGAAAATGACCTAATTGATCATCCAATGACACAAACACACCTATTGGATGCACGAGATTGGTTAAAAACCCTAGTTGGACAAGAATATGCCTAGGGAGGACGAAAATGACCTAATTGATCATCCAATGACACAAATGAACTTATTGGATGCACAAGATTGGTTAAAAACCCTAATTGGACAAGAATAAGCCTAGGGAGGTTGAAAATGACCTAATTGATAATCCAATGACACAAACACACCTATTGGATGCACAAGATTGGTTAAAAACCCTAATTGGACAAGAATAAGCCTAGGGAGGACGAAAATGACCTAATTGATCATCCAATGACACAAACACACCTATTGGATGCACAAGATTGGTTAAAAACCCTAATTGGACAAGAATAAGCCTAGGGAGGACGAAAATTACCTAATTGATCATCCAATGACACAAACACACCTATTGGATGCACAAGATTGGTTAAAAATCCTAATTGGACAAGAATAAGCCTAGGGAGGATAAAAATGACCTAATTGATCATCCAATGACACAAACACACCTATTGGATGCACAAGATTGGTTAAAAACCCTAATTGGACAAGAATAAGCCTAGGGAGGACGAAAATGACCTAATTGATCATCCAATGACACAAACACACCTATTGGATGCACAAGATTGGTTAAAAACCCTAATTGGACAAGAATAAGCCTAGGGAGGACGAAAATGACCTAATTGATCATCCAATCACACAAACACACCTATTGGATGCACAAGATTGGTTAAAAACCATAGTTGGACATGAATATGCCTAGGGAGGATGAAAATGACCTAATTGATCATCCAATGACACAAATGAACTTATTGGATGCACAAGATTGGTTAAAAACACTAATTGGACAAAAATAAGCCTAGGGAGGACAAAAATGACCTAATTGATCATCCAATGACACAAACACACCTATTGGATGCACAAGATTGGTTAAAAACCCTAATTGGACAAGAATAAGCCTAGGGAGGACGAAAATGACCTAATTGATCATCCAATGACACAAACACACCTATTGGATGCACAAGATTGGTTAAAAACCCTAATTGGACAAGAATAAGCCTAGGGAGGACGAAAATGACCTAATTGATCATCCAATGACACAAACACACCTATTGGATGCACAAGATTGGTTAAAAACCCTAATTGGACAAGAATATGCCTAGGGAAGACGAAAATGATCTAAATATTAATTCAATGACACAATCAAAGTTATTGGATGCACAAGATTGGTTAAAAACCCTAATTGGACAAGAATAAGCCTAGGGAGGACGAAAATGACCTAAATATTAATTCAATGACACAAACAAACTTATTGGATGCACAAGATTGGTTAAAAACCCTAATTGGACAAGAATAAGCCTAGGGAGGACGAAAATGACCTAATTGATCATCCAATGACACAAACACACCCATTGGATGCACAAGATTGGTTAAAAACCCTAGTTGGACAAGAACATGCCTAGGGAGGACGAAAATGACCTAATTGATCATCCAATGAGACTAATGAACTTATTGGATGCACAAGATTGGTTAAAAACCCTAATTGGACAAGAATAAGCCTAGGGAGAACGAAAATGACCTAAATGTTAATCCAATGACACAACTCAACTTATTGGATGCACAAGATTGGTTAAAAACCCTAATTGGACAAGAATAAGCCTAGGGAGGACGAAAATGACCTAATTGATCATCCAATGACACTAATGAACTTATTGGATGCACAAGATTGGTTAAAAACCCTAATTGGAAAAGAATAAGCCTAGGGAGGACGAAAATGACCTAATTGATCATCCAATGACACAAACACACCTATTGGATGGACAAGATTGGTTAAAAACCCTAACTGGACAAGAATATGCCTAGGGAGGATGAAAATGACCTAATTGATCATCCAATGACACAAACACACCTATTGGATGCACAAGATTGGTTAAAAACCCTAATTCGACAAGAATATGCCTAGGGAGGTCGAATATGACCTAAATGTTAATCCAATGACACAAATGAACTTATTGGATGCACAAGATTGGTTAAAAACCCTAATTGGACAAGAATAAGCCTAGGGAGAACGAAAATGACCTAAATGTTAATCCAATGACACAACTCAACTTATTGGATGCACAAGATTGGTTAAAAACCCTAATTGGACAAGAATAAGCCTAGGGAGGACGAAAATGACCTAATTGATCATCCAATGACACAAACACACCTATTGGATGCACAAGATTGGTTTAAAACCCTAGTTGGACAAGAATATGCCTAGGGAGGACGAAAATGACCTAATTGATCATCCAATGACACAAATGAACTTATTGGATGCACAAGATTGGTTAAAAACCCTAATTGGACAAGAATAAGCCTAGGGAGGACGAAAATGACCTAATTGATCATCCAATGACACAAATACACCTATTGGAAGCACAAGATTGGTTAAAAACCCTAGTTTCGAATTGGAAGCATTGGAGTATTAGGGTTTAATGTAAAGGAAACTTAATATTATTATTCAACAAACGAATCAAGAACAGAATGGGGCCACAATCTAGGGATTGATAAGCCAAAAAGAACGCCACAAGGATTAACAACCTTGATAAGTTCAAAGTGAATTCTTTCAAGAACTCTAGAGAGCAAAGCCTCACAAAAATTAATATTCAAAATCTGCCCTTCCATGAGGTTTCAAATGCTTATTTATACTAAGTCTATCTCTAAACCTAAACGGGTCATAAGTGACACCATTCTCTAGGGCCCATATGGGTCTTACATCTTATTTCTTTTTTAACATAAACTTAATGTAAGGAAGTAAAGTATCTTCACTTACACATAACAAAAAATAAATCAATAATAAAACTATTACAATTCCAAATCAAAGCAAACTAAGAATTAATACAAACCAAATTAAAATAAATAAAGTTTTTGCTAATTTATTAAAATATGAATCATCTTCATGCTCTTGAGATCCTTATCAGGAGGATGAAAATGACCTAATTATTCATCCAACGACACAAATGAACTTATTGGATGCACAAGATTGGTTAAAAACCCTAATTGGACAAGAATAAGCATAGAAAGGACGAAAATGACCTAATTGATCATCCAATGACACAAACACACCTATTGGATGCACAAGATTGGTTAAAAACCCTAATTGGACAAGAATATGCCTAGGGAGGACGAAAATGACCTAAATAATAATCCAATGACACAAATGAACTTATTGGATGCACAAGATTGGTTAGAAACCCTAATTGGACAAGAATAAGCCTAGGAAGGACGAAAATAACCTAATTGATCATCCAATGACACAAACACACCTATTGGATGCACAAGATTGGTTAAAAACCCTAATTGGACAAGAATAAGCCTAGGGAGGACGAAAATGACCTAATCGATCATCCAATGACACAAACACACCTATTGGATGCACAAGATTGGTTAAAAACCCTAATTGGACAAGAATAAGCCTAGGGAGGACGAAAATGACCTAATTGATCATCCAATGACACAAACACACCTATTGGATGCACAAGATTGGTTAAAAACCCTAATTGGACAAGAATAAGCCTAGGGAGGACGAAAATGACCTAATTGATCATCCAATGACACAAACACACCTATTGGATGCACAAGATTGGTTAAAACCCCTAATTTGACTAGAATAAGCCTAGGGAGGACGAAAATGACCTAATTGATCATCCATTGCCACAAACACACCTAATGGATGCACAAGATTGGTTAAAAACCCTAATTGGACAAGAATATGCCTAGGGAGGACGAAAATGACCTAATTGGTCATCCAATGACACAAACACACCTATTGGATGCACAAGATTTGTTAAAAACCCTAATTGGACAAGAATAAGCATAGGGAGGACGAAAATGACCTAATTGATCATCCAATGACACAAACACACCTATTGGATGCACAAGATTGGTTAAAAACCCTAATTGGACAAGAATAAGCCTAGGGAGGACGAAAATGACCTAATTGATCATCCAATGACACAAACACACCTATTGGATGCACAAGATTGGTTAAAAACCCTAATTGGACAAGAATAAGCCTAGGGAGGACGAAAATGACCTAATTGATCATCCAATGACACAAACACATCTATTGGAAGCACAAGATTGGTTAGAAACCCTAGTTGGACAAGAATATGCCTAGGGAGGACGAAAATGACCTAATTGATCATCCAATGACACAAATGAACTTATTGGATGCACAAGATTGCTTAAAAACCCTAATTGGACAAAAATAAGCATAGAAAGGACGAAAATGACCTAATTGATCATCCAATGACACAAACACACCTATTGGATGCACAAGATTGGTTAAAAACCCTAATTGGACAAGAATAAGCCTAGGGAGGACGAAAATGACCTAATTGATCATCCAATGACACAAACACACCTATTGGATGCACAAGATTGGTTAAAAACCCTAATTGGACAAGAATAAGCCTAGGGAGGACGAAAATGACCTAATTGATCATCCAATGACACAAACACACCTATTGGATGCACAAGATTGGTTAAAAACCCTAATTGGACAAGAATAAGCCTAGGGAGGACGAAAATGACCTAATTGATCATCCAATGACACAAACACACCTATTGGATGCACAAGATTGGTTTAAAACCCTAGTTGATCAAGAATATGCCTAGGAAGGACGAAAATGACCTAATTGATCATCCAATGACACAAATGAACTTATTGGATGCACAAGATTGGTTAAAAACCCTAATTGGACAAGAATAAGCCTAGGGAGGACGAAAATGACCTAATTGATCATCCAATGACACAAACACACCTATTGGATGCACAAGATTGGTTAAAAACCCTAATTGGACAAGAATAAGCCTAGGGAGGACGAAAATGACCTAATTGATCATCCAATGACACAAACACACCTATTGGATGCACAAGATTGGTTAAAAACCCAAATTGGACAAGAATATGCCTAGGGAGGACGAAAATGACCTCATTGATCATCCAATGACACAAACACACCTATTGGATGCACAAGATTGGTTAAAAACCCTAATTGGACAAGAATAAGCCTAGGGAGAACGAAAATGACCTAAATGTTAATCCAATGACACAACTCAACTTATTGGATGCACAAGATTGGTTAAAAACCCTAATTGGACAAGAATAAGCCTAGGGAGGACGAAAATGACCTAATTGATCATCCAATGACACAAACACACCTATTGGATGCACAAGATTGGTTAAAAACCCTAATTGGACAAGAATAAGCCTAGGGAGGACGAAAATGACCTAATTGATCATCCAATGACACAAACAGACCTATTGGATGCACAAGATTGGTTAAAAACCCTAATTGGACAAGAATATGCCTATGGAGGACGAAAATGACCTAATTGATCATCCAATGACACAAACACACCTATTGGATGCACAAGATCGGTTAAAAACCCTAATTGGACAAGAATAAGCCTAGGGAGGACGAAAATGACCTAATTGATCATCCAATGACACAAACACACCTATTGGATGCACAAGATTGGTTAAAAACCCTAATTGGACAAGAATATGCCTAGAGAGGACGAAAATGACCTAATTGATCGTCCAATGACACAAATGAACTTATTGGATGCACAAGATTAGTTAAAAACCCTAATTGGACAAGAATAAGCCTAGGGAGGACGAAAATAACCTAATTGATCATCCAATGACACAAACACACCTATTGGATGCACAAGATTGGTCTAAAACTCTAATTGGACAAGAATATGCCTAGGGAGGACGAAAATGACCTAAATGTTAATCCAATGACACAAATGAACTTATTGGATGCACAAGATTGGTTAAAAACCCTAATTGGACAAAAATAAGCCTAGGGAGGACGAAAATGACCTAAATGTTAATCCAATGACACAACTCAACTTATTGGATGCACAAGATTCGTTAAAAACCCTAATTGGGCAAGAATAAGCCTATGGAGGACGAAAATGACCTAATTGATCAACCAATGACACAAACACACCTATTGGATGCACAAGATTGGTTAAAAACCCTAATTGGACAAGAATATGCCTAGGGAGGACGAAAATTACCTAATTGATCATCCAATGACACAAACACACCTATTGGATGCACAAGATTGGTTAAAAACCCTAATTGGACAAGAATAAGCCTAGGGAGGACGAAAATGACCTAATTGATCATCCAATGACACAAACACACCTATTGGATGCACAAGATTGGTTAAAAACCCTAATTGGACAAGAATATGCCTAGGGAGGACAAAAATGACCTAATTGATCATCCAATGACACAAATGAACGTATTGGATGCACAAGATTAGTTAAAAACCCTAATTGGACAAGAATATGCCTAGGGAGGATGAAAATAACCTAATTGGTAATCCAATGACACAAACACACCTATTGGATGCACAAGATTGGTTAAAAACCCTAATTGGACAAGAATATGCCTAGGGAGGACGAAAATGACCTAATTGATCATCCAATGACACAAACACACCTATTGGATGCACAAGATTGGTTAAAAACCCTAATTGGACAAGAATAAGCCTAGGGAGGACGAAAATGACCTAATTGATCATCCAATGACACAAACACACCTATTGGATGCACAAGATTGGTTAAAAACCCTAATTGGACAAGAATAAGCCTTCGAAGGACGAAAATGACCTAATTGATCATTCAATGACACAAACACACCTATTGGATGCACAAGATTGGTTAAAAACCCTAATTGGACAAGAATAAGCCTATGGAGGACGAAAATGAACTAATTGATCATCGAATGACACAAACACACCTATTGGATGCACAAGATTGGTTAAAAACCATAATTGGACAAGAATATGCCTAGGGAGGACGAAAATGACCTAATTCATCATCCAATGACACAAACACACCTATTGGATGCACAAGATTGGTTAAAAACCCTAATTGGACAAGAATAAGCCTAGGGAGGACGAAAATGACCTAATTGATCATCCAATGACACAAACACACCTATTGGATGCACAAGATTAGTTAAAAACCCTAACTGGACAAGAATAAGCCTAGGGAGGACAAAAATGACCTAATTGATCATCCAATGACACAAACACACCTATTGGATGCACAAGATTGGTTAAAAACCCTAATTGGACAAGAATAAGCCTAGGGAGGACGAAAATGACCTAATTGATCATCCAATGACACAAACACACCTATTGGATGCACAAGATTGGTTAAAAACCCTAATTGGACAAGAATATGCCTAGGGAGGACGAAAATGACCTAATTGATCATCCAATGACACAAACACACCTATTGGATGAACAAGATTGGTTAAAAACCCTAACTGGACAAGAATATGCCTAGGGAGGACAAAAATGACCTAATTGATCATCCAATGACACAAATGAACTTATTGGATGCACAAGATTGGTTAAAAACCCTAATTGGACAAGAATAAGCCTAGGGAGGACGAAAATGACCTAATTGATCATCCAATGACACAAACACGCCTATTGGATGCACAAGATTGGTTAAAAACCATAATTGGACAAGAATATGCCTAGGGAGGACGAAAATGACCTAAATATTAATTCAATGAAACAAACAAACTTATTGGATGCACAAGATTGGTTACAAACCCTAATTGGACAAGAATAAGCCTAGGGAGGACGAAAATGACCTAATTGATCATCCAATGACACAAACACACCTATTGGATGCACAAGATTGGTTAAAAACCCTAATTGGACAAGAATAAGCCTAGGGATGACGAAAATGACGTAATTGATCATCCAATGACACAAACACACCTATTGGATGCACAAGATTGGTTAAAAACCCTAATTGGACAAGAATATGCCTAGCAAGGAAGAAAATGACCTAAATATTAATTCAATGCAAGAAACAAACTTATTGGATGCACATGATTGGTTAAAAACCCTAATTGGACAAGAATATGCCTAGCAAGGAAGAAAATGACCTAAATATTAATTCAATGAAAGAAACAAACTTATTGGATGCACATGATTGGTTAAAAACCCTAATTGGACAAGAATAAGCCTAGGGAGGACGAAAATGACCTAATTGATCATCCAATGACACAAACACACCTATTGGATGCACAAGATTGGTTAAAAACCCTAATTGGACAAGAATAAGCCTAGGGAGGACGAAAATGACCTAATTGATCATCCAATTACACAAACACACCTATTGGATGCACAAGATTGGTTAAAAACTCTAATTGGACAAGAATAAGCCTTGGGAGGACGAAAATGACCTAATTGATCATCCAATGACACAAACACACCTATTGGATGCACAAGATTTATTAAAAACCCTAATTGGACAAGAATAAGCCTAGGGAGGACGAAAATGACCTAATTGATCATCCAATGACACAAACACACCTATTGGATGCACAAGATTGGTTAAAAACCCTAATTGGACAAGAATAAGCCTAGGGAGGACGAAAATGACCTAAATGTTAATCCAATGACACAACTCATCTTATTTGATGCACAAGATTGGTTAAAAACCCTATTGGGCAAGAATAAGCCTAGGGAGGACGAAAATGACCTAATTGATCATCTAATGACACAAACACACCTATTGGATGCACAAGATTGGTTAAAAACCCTAATTGGACAAGAATAAGCCTAGGCAGGACGAAAATGACCTAAATTTTAATCCAATGACACAACTCAACTTATTGGATGCACAAGATTGGTTAAAAACCCTAGTTGGACAAGAATAAGCCTAGGGAGGACGAAAATGAACTAATTGATCATCCAATGACACAAACACACCTATTGGATGCACAAGATTCGTTAAAAACCCTAATTGGACAAGAATATGCCTAGGGAGGACGAAAATGACCTAATTGATCATCCAATGACAAAACACACCTATTGGATGCACAAGATTCGTTAAAAACCCTAATTGGACAAGAATATGCCTAGGGAGGACGAAAATGACCTAATTGATCATCCAATGACACAAACACACCTATTGGATGCACAAGATTGGTTAAAAACCCTAATTGGACAAGAATAAGCCTAGGGAGGACGAAAATGACCTAATTGATCATCCAATGACACAAACACACCTATTGGATGCACAAGATTGGTTAAAAACCCTAATTGGACAAGAATATGCCTAGGGAGGACGAAAATGACCTAAATATTAATTCAATGACACAAACAAACTTATTGGATGCACAAGATTGGTTAAAAACCCTAATTGGACAAGAATACGCCTACGGAGGACGAAAATGACCTAAATGTTAATACAATGACACAAACACACCTATTGGATGCACAAGATTGGTTAAAAACCCTAATTGGACAAGAATAAGCCTAGGGAGGACGAAAATGACCTAATTGATCATCCAATGACACAAACACACCTATTGGATGCACAAGATTGGTTAAAAACCCTAATTGGACAAGAATAAGCCTAGGGAGGACGAAAATTACCTAATTGATCATCCAATGACACAAACACACCTATTGGATGCACAAGATTGGTTAAAAATCCTAATTGGACAAGAATAAGCCTAGGGAGGATAAAAATGACCTAATTGATCATCCAATGACACAAACACACCTATTGGATGCACAAGATTGGTTAAAAACCCTAATTGGACAAGAATAAGCCTAGGGAGGACGAAAATGACCTAATTGATCATCCAATGACACAAACACACCTATTGGATGCACAAGATTGGTTAAAAACCCTAATTGGACAAGAATAAGCCTAGGGAGGACGAAAATGACCTAATTGATCATCCAATCACACAAACACACCTATTGGATGCACAAGATTGGTTAAAAACCATAGTTGGACATGAATATGCCTAGGGAGGATGAAAATGACCTAATTGATCATCCAATGACACAAATGAACTTATTGGATGCACAAGATTGGTTAAAAACACTAATTGGACAAAAATAAGCCTAGGGAGGACAAAAATGACCTAATTGATCATCCAATGACACAAACACACCTATTGGATGCACAAGATTGGTTAAAAACCCTAATTGGACAAGAATAAGCCTAGGGAGGACGAAAATGACCTAATTGATCATCCAATGACACAAACACACCTATTGGATGCACAAGATTGGTTAAAAACCCTAATTGGACAAGAATAAGCCTAGGGAGGACGAAAATGACCTAATTGATCATCCAATGACACAAATGAACTTATTGGATGCATAAGATTGGTTAAAAACCCTAGTTGGACAAGAATATGCCTAGGGAGGACGAAAATGACCTAATTGATCATCCATTGACACAAATGAACTTATTGGATGCACAAGATTTGTTAAAAACCCTAATTGGACAAGAATAAGCCTAGGGAGGACGAAAATGACCCAATTGATCATCCAATGACACAAACACACCTATTGGATGCACAAGATTGGTTAAAAACCCTAATTGGACAAGAATATGCCTAGGGAGGACGAAAATGACTTAAATGTTAATCCAATGACACAACTCAACTTATTGGATGCACAAGATTGGTTAAAAACCCTAATTGGACAAGAACTAGCCTAGCGAGGACGAAAATAACCTAATTGATCATCCAATGACACAAACACACCTATTGGATGCACAAGATTGGTTAAAAACCCTAATTGGACAAGAATAAGCCTAGGGAGGACGAAAATGACCTAATTGATCATCCAATGACACAAACACACCTATTGGATGCACAAGATTGGTTAAAAACCCTAGTTGGACAAGAATATGCCTAGGGAGGACGAAAATGACCTAATTGATCATCCAATGACACAAATGAACTTATTGGATGCACAAGATTGGTTAAAAACCCTAGTTGTAGAAGAATATGCCTAGGGAGGACGAACATGACCTAATTGATCATCCAATGACACAAACACACCTATTGGATGCACAAGATTGGTTGAAAACCCTAATTGGACAAGAATAAGCCTAGGGAGGACGAAAATGACCTAATTGATCATCCAATGACACAAACACACCTATTGGATGCACAAGATTGGTTAAAAACCCTAATTGGACAAGAATAAGCCTAGGGAGAACGAAAATGACCTAATTGATCATCCAATGACACAAACACACCTATTGGATGCACAAGATTGGTTAAAAACCCTAATTGGACAAGAATATTCCTAGGGAGGACGAAAATGACCTAAATGCTAATCCAATGACACAACTCAACTTATTGGATGCACAAGATTGGTTAAAAACCCTAATTGGGCAAGAATAAGCCTAGGGAGGACGAAAATGACCTAATTGATCATCCAATGACACAAACACACCTAATGGATGCACAAGATTGGTTAAAAACCCTAATTGGACAAGAATATGCCTAGGGAGGACGAAAATGACCTAAATTGATCATCCAATGACACAAACACACCTATTGGATGCACAAGATTGGTTAAAAACCCTAACTGGACAAGAATATGCCTAGGGAGGACGAAAATGACCTAAATTGATCATCCAATGACACAAACACACCTATTGGATGCACAAGATTGGTTAAAAAACCTAATTGGACAAGAATATGCCTAGGGAGGACGGAAATGACCTAAATGTTAATCCAATGACACAAATGAACTTATTGGATGCACAAGATTGGTTAAAAACCCTAATTGGACAAGAATAAGCCTAGGGAGGATCAATGTGACCAAATTGATCATCCAATGACACAAACACACCTATTCGATGCACAAGATTGGTTAAAAACCCTAATTGGACAAGAATATGCCTAGGGAGGACGAAAATGACCTAAATGTTAATCCAATGACACAAATGAACTTATTGGATGCACAAGATTGGTTAAAAACCCTAATTGGACAAGAATAAGCCTAGGGAGGATCAATGTGACCAAATTGATCATCCAATGACACAAACACACCTATTCGATGCACAAGATTGGTTAAAAACCCTAATTGGACAAGAATATGCCTAGGGAGGACGAAAATGACCTAAATGTTAATCCAATGACACAAATGAACTTATTGGATGCACAAGATTGGTTAAAAACCCAAATTGGACAAGAATAAGCCTAGGGAGGATCAATGTGACCAAATTGATCATCCAATGACACAAACACACCTATTGGATGCACAAGATTGGTTAAAAACCCTAATTGGACAAGAATAAGCCTAGGGAGGACGAAAATGACCTAAATTGATCATCCAATGACACAAACACACCTATTGGATGCACAAGATTGGTTAAAAACCCTAATTGGACAAGAATAAACCTAGGATGGACGAAAATAACCTAATTGATCATCCAATGACACAAACACACCTATTGGATGCACAAGATTGGTTAAAAACCCTAAATGGACAAGAATAAGTCTAGGGAGGATGAAAATGACCTAATTGATCATCCAATGACACAAACACACCTATCGGATGCACAAGATTGGTTAAAAACCCTAATTGGACAAGAATAAGCCTAGGGAGGACGAAAATGACCTAATTGATCATCCAATGACACAAACACACCTATCGGATGCACAAGATTGGTTAAAAACCCTAATTGGACAAGAATAAGCCTAGGGAGGACGAAAATGACCTAATTGATCATCCATTGCCACAAACACACCTATTGGATGCACAAGATTGGTTAAAAACCCTAATTGGACAAAAATATGCCTACTGAGGACGAAAATGTCCTAATTGGTCATCCAATGACACAAACACACCTATTGGATGCACAAGATTGGTTAAAAACCCTAATTGGACAAGAATATGCCTAGGGAGGACGAAAATGACCTAAATGTTAATCCAATGACACAAATGAACTTATTGGATGCACAAGATTGGTTGAAAACCCTAATTGGACAAGAATAAGCCTAGGGAGGACGCAAATGACCTAAATGTTAATCCAATGACACAACTCAACTTATTGGATGCACAAGATTGGTTAAAAACCCTAATTGGACAAGAATAAGCCTAGGGAGGACGAAAATGACCTAATTGATCATCCAATGACACAAACACACCTATTGGATGCACAAGATTGGTTAAAAACCCTAATTGGACAAAAATATGCCTAGGGAGGACGAAAATGACCTAATTGGTCATCCAATGACACAAACACACCTATTGGATGCACAAGATTGGTTAAAAACCCTAATTGGACAAGAATAAGCCTAGGGAGGACGAAAATAACCTAATTGAACATCCAATGACACAAACATACCTATTGGATGCACAAGATTGGTTAAAAACCCTAATTGGACAAGAATATGCCTAGGGAGGACGAAAATGACCTAAATGTTAATCCAATGACACAAATGAACTTATTGGATGCACAAGATTGGTTAAAAACCCTAATTGGACAAGAATAAGCCTAGGGAGGACGAAAATGACCTAAATGTTAATCCATTGAAACAACTCAATTTATTGGATGCACAAGATTGGTTAAAAACCCTAATTGGACAAGAATAAGCCTAGGGAGGACGAAAATGACCTAATTGATCATCCAATGACACAAACACACCTATTGGATGCACAAGATTGGTTAAAAACCCTAATTGGACAAGAATAAGTCTAGGAAGGACGAAAATGACCTAATCGATCATCCAATGACACAAACACACCTATTGGATGCACAAGATTGGTTAAAAACCCTAATGGGACAAGAATAAGCCTAGGGAGAACGAAAATGACCTAATTGATCATCCAATGACACAAACACACCTATTGGATACACAAGATTGGTTAAAAACCCTAATTGGACAAGAATATTCCTAGGGAGGACGAAAATAACCTAAATGTTAATCCAATGACACAAATGAACTTATTGGATGCACAAGATTGGTTAAAAACCCTAATTGGACAAGAATAAGCCTAGGGGGGACGAAAATGACCTAAATGTTAATCCAATGAAACAACTCAACTTATTGGATGCACAAGATTTGTTAAAAACCCTAATTGGACAAGAATAAGCCTAGGGAGGACGAAAATGACCTAATTGATCATCCAATGACACAAACACACCTATTGGATGCACAAGATTGGTTAAAAACCCTAATTGGACAAGAATAAGCCTAGGGAGGACGAAAATGACCTAATTGATCATCCAATGACACAAACACACCAATTGGATGCACAAGATTAGTTAAAAACCCTAATTGGACAAGAATAAGTCTAGGGAGGACGAAAATGACCTAATTGATCATCCAATGACACAAACACACCTATTGGATGCACAAGATTGGTTAAAACCCTAATTGGACAAGAATATGCCTAGGGAGGACGAAGATGACCTAAATGTAAATTCAATGACACAAACGAACTTATTGGATGCACAACATTGGTTAAAAACCCTAATTGGACAAGAATAAGCCTAGGGAGGACGAAAATGACCTAATTGATCATCCAATGACACAAACACACCAATTGGATGCACAAGATTGGTTAAAAACCCTAATTGGACAAGAATAAGCCTAGGGAGGACGAAAATGACCTAAATGTTAATCCAATGACACAACTCTACTTATTGGATGCACAAGATTGGTTAGAAACCCTAATTGGACAAGAATAAGCCTAGGGAGGACGAAAATGACCTAATTGATCATCCAATGACACAAACACACCTATTGGATGCACAAGATTGGTTAAAAACCCTAATTGGACAAGAATAAGCCTAGGGAGGCTGAAAATTACCTAATTGATCATCCAATGACACAAACACACCTATTGGATGCACAAGATTGGTTAAAAACCCTAATTGGACAAGAATAAGCCTAGGGAGGACGAAAATGACCTAATTGATCATCCAATGACACAAACACACCTATTGGATGCACAAGATTGGTTAAAAACCCTAATTGGACAAGAATAAGCCTATGGAGGACGAAAATGACCTAATTGATCATCCAATGACACAAACACACCTATTGGAAGCATAAGATTGGTTAAAAACCCTAATTGGACAAGAATATGCCTAGGGAGGACGAAAATGACCTAAATATTAATTCAATGACACAAACAAAGTTATTGGATGCACAATATTGGTTAAAAACCCTAATTGGACAAGAATAAGCCTAGGGAGGACGAAAATGACCTAATTGATCATCCAATGACACAAACACACCTATTGGATGCACAAGATTGGTTAAAAACCCTAATTGGACAAGAATACGCCTAGGCAGGACGAAAATGACCTAATTGATCATCCAATGACACAAACACACCTATTGGATGCACAAGATTGGTTAAAAACCCTAATTGGACAAGAATAAGCCTAGGGAGGACGAAAATGACCTAATTGATCATCCAATGACACAAACACACCTATTGGATGCACAAGATTGGTTAAAAACCCTAATTGGACAAGAATAAGCCTAGGGAGGACGAAAATGACCTAATTGATCATCCAATGACACAAACACACCTATTGGATGCACAAGATTGGTTAAAAACCCTAATTGGACAAGAATAAGCCTAGGGAGGACGAAAATGACCTAATTGATCATCCAATGACAGAAACACACCGATTGGATTCACAAGATTGGTTAAAAACCCTAATTCGACAAGAATATGCCTAAGGAGGACGAAAATGA
This sequence comes from Cicer pinnatifidum, assembly GCA_037974775.1. NCBI lineage: Eukaryota > Viridiplantae > Streptophyta > Magnoliopsida > Fabales > Fabaceae > Cicer > Cicer pinnatifidum. Next base: position 36,920 of record JBBPBR010001752.1, read on the forward strand.
CCTAAATATTAATTCAATGACACAAACAAAGTTATTGGATGCACAAGATTGGTTAAAAACCCTAATTGGACAAGAATAAGCCTTGGGATGATGAAAATGACCTAATTGATCATCCAATGACACAAACACACCTATTGGATGCACAAGATTGGTTAAAAACCCTAATTGGACAAGAATAAGCCTAGGGAGGACGAAAATGACCTAATTGATCATCCAATGACACAAACACACCTATTGGATGCACAAGATTGGTTAAAAACCCTAATTGGACAAGAATAAGCCTAGGGAGGACGAAAATGACCTAATTGATCATCCAATGACACAAACACACCTATTGGATGCACAAGATTGGTTAAAAACCCTAATTGGACAAGAATAAGCCTAGGGAGGACGAAAATGACCTAATTGATCATCCATTGCCACAAACACACCTATGGGATGCACAAGATTGGTTAAAAACCCTAATTGGACAAGAATATGCCTTGGGAGGACGAAAATGACCTAATTGGTCATCCAATGACACAAACACACCTATTGGATGCAAAAGATTGGTTAAAAACCCTAATTGGACAAGAATAAGCCTAGGGAGGACGAAAATGACCTAATTGATCATCCAATGACACAAACACACCTATTGGATGCACAAGATTGGTTAAAAACCCTAATTGGACAAGAATAAGCCTAGGGAGGACGAAAATGACCTAATTGATCATCCAATGACACAAACACACCTATTGGATGCACAAGATTGGTTAAAAACCCTAATTGGACAAGAATATGCCTAGGGAGGACGAAAATGACCTAAATATTAATTTAATGACACAAACAAAGTTTTTGGATGCACAAGATTAATTAAAAACCCTAATTGGACAAGAATAAACCTAGGGAGGACGAAAATGACCTAATTGATCATCCAATGACACAAATACACCTATTGGATGCAAAAGATTGGTTAAAAATCCTAATTGGACAAGATGATGCCTAGGGAGGACGAAAATGACCTAAATATTAATTCAATGACACAAACAAACTTATTGGATGCACAAGATTGGTTAAAAACCCTAATTGGACAAAAATAAGCCTAGGGAGGACGAAAATGACCTAATTGATAATCCAATGACACAAACAAACTTATTGGATGCACAAGATTGGTTAAAAACCCTAATTGGACAAGAATAAACCAAGGGAGGACAAAAATGACCTAAATGTTAATCCAATGACACTACTCAACTTATTGGAAGCACAAGATTGGTTAAAAACCCTAATTGGACAAGAATAAGCCTAGGGAGGACGAAAATGACCTAATTGATCATCCAATGACACAAACACACCTATTGGATGCACAAGATTGGTTAAAAACCCTAATTGGACAAGAATAAGCCTAGGGAGGACGAAAATGACCTAATTGATCATCCAATGACACAAACACACCTATTGGATGCACAAGATTGGTTAAAAACCCTAATTGGACAAGAATATGCCTAGGGAGGACGAAAATGACCTAAATGTTAATCCAATGACACAAATGAACTTATTGGATGCACAAGATTGGTTAAAAACCCTAATTGGACAAGAATAAGCCTAAGGAGGACGAAAATGACCTAATTGATCATCCAAAGACACAAACACACCTATTGGATGCACAAGGTTGGTTAAAAACCCTAGTTGGACAAGAATATGTCTAGGAAGGACGAAAATGACCTAATTGATCATCCAATGACACAAATGAACTTATTGGATGCACAAGATTGGTTAAAAACCCTAATTGGACAAGAATAAGCATAGGAAGGACGAAAATGACCTAATTGATCATCCAATGACACAAACACACCTATTGGATGCACAAGATTGGTTAAAAACCCTAATTGGACAAGAATATGCCTAGGGAGGACGAATATGACCTAGATGTTAATCAAATAACACAAATGAACTTATTGGATGCACAAGATTGGTTAAAAACCCTAATTGGACAAGAATAAGCCTAGGGAGGACGGAAATGACCTAATTGATCATCCAATGACACAAACACACCTATTGGATGCACAAGATTGGTTAAAAACCCTAATTGGACAAGAATATGCCTAGGGAGGACGGATATGACCTAAATGTTAATCCAATGACACAAATGAACTTATTGGATGCACAAGATTGGTTAAAAACCCTAATTGGACAAGAATAAGCCTAGGGAGAACGAAAATGACCTAATTGATCATCCAATGACACAAATACACCTATTGGAAGCACAAGATTGGTTAAAAACCCTAGTTTGGAATTGGAAGCATTGGAGTATTAGGGTTTAATGTAAAGGAAACTTAATATTATTATTCAACAAACGAATCAAGAACAGAATGGCGCCACAATCTAGGGATTGATAAGCCAAAAAGAACGCCACAAGGATTAACAACCTTGATAAGTTCAAAGTGAATTCTTTCAAGAACTCTAGAGAGCAAAGCCTCACAAAAATTAATATTCAAAATCTGCCCTTCCATGAGGTTTCAAATGCTTATTTATACTAAGTCTATCTCTAAACCTAAACGGGTCATAAGTGACACCATTCTCTAGGGCCCATATGGGTCTTACATCTTATTTCTTTTTTAACATAAACTTAATGTAAGGAAGTAAAGTATCTTCACTTACACATAACAAAAAATAAATCAATAATAAAACTATTACAATTCCAAATCAAAGCAAACTAAGAATTAATACAAACCAAATTAAAATAAATAAAGTTTTTGCTAATTTATTAAAATATGAATCATCTTCATGCTCTTGAGATCCTTATCAGGAGGATGAAAATGACCTAATTATTCATCCAATGACACAAATGAACTTATTGGATGCACAAGATTGGTTAAAAACCCTAATTGGACAAGAATAAGCATAGAAAGGACGAAAATGACCTAATTGATCATCCAATGACACAAACACACCTATTGGATGCACAAGATTGGTTAAAAACCCTAATTGGACAAGAATATGCCTAGGGAGGACGAAAATGACCTAAATAATAATCCAATGACACAAATGAACTTATTGGATGCACAAGATTGGTTAGAAACCCTAATTGGAAAAGAATAAGCCTAGGAAGGACGAAAATAACCTAATTGATCATCCAATGACACAAACACACCTATTGGATGCACAAGATTGGTTAAAAACCCTAATTGGACAAGAATATGCCTAGGGAGGACGAAAATGACCTAAATATTAATTCAATGACACTAACAAAGTTATTGGATGCACAAGATTGGTTAAAAACCCTAATTGGACAAGAATAAGTCTAGGGAGGATGAAAATGACCTAATTGATCATCCAATGACACAAACACACCTATTGGATGCACAAGATTGGTTAAAAACCCTAATTGGACAAGAATAAGCCTAGGGAGGACGAAAATGACCTAATTGATCATCCAATGACACAAACACACCTATTGGATGCACAAGATTGGTTAAAAACCCTAATTCGACAAGAATATGCCTAGGGTGGACGAAAATGACCTAATTGATCATCTAATGACACAAACACACCTATTGGATGCACAAGATTGGTTAAAAACCATAATTGGACAAGAATAAGCCTAGGGAGGACGAAAATGACCTAATTGATCATCCAATGACACAAACACACCTATTGGATGCACAAGAGTGGTTAAAAACCCTAATTGGACAAGAATATGCCTAGGCAGGACGAATATGACCTAAATGTTAATCCAATAACACAAATGAACTTATTGGATGCACAAGATTGGTTAAAAACCCTAATTGGACAAGAATAAGCCCAGGGAGAACGAAAATGACCTAAATGCTAATCCAATGACACAACTAAACTTATTGGATGCACAAGATTGGTTAAAAACCCTAATTGGACAAGAATAAGCCTAGGGAGGACGAAAATGACCTAATTGATCATCCAATGACACAAACACACCTATTGGATGCACAAGATTGGTTAAAAACCCTAATTGGACAAGAATATGCCTAGGGAGGACAAAAATGACCTAAATATTAATTCATTGACACAAACAAACTTATTGGATGCACAAGATTGGTTAAAAACCCTAATTGGACAAGAATATGCCTAGAGAGGACAAAAATGACCTAAATATTAATTCAATGAAACAAACAAACCTATTGGATGCACAAGATTTGTTAAAAACCCTAATTGGATAAAAATATTCCTAGGGAGGAAGAAAATGACCCAATTGATCATCCAATGACACAAACACACCTATTGGATGCACAAGATTGGTTAAAAACCCTAATTGGACAAGAATAAGCCTAGGGAGGACGAAAATGACCTAATTGATCATCCAATGACACAAACACACCTATTGGATGCACAAGATTGGTTAAAAACCCTAATTGGACAAGAATATGCCTAGGGAGGACGAAAATGACCTAATTGATCATCCATTGCCACAAACACACCTATTGGATGCACAAGAATTGTTAAAAACCCTAATTGGACAAGAATAAGCCTAGGGAGGACGAAAATGACCTAATTGGTCATCCAATGACACAAACACACCTATTGGATGCACAAGATTGGTTAAAAACCCTAATTGGACAAGAATAAGCCTACGGAGGACGAAAATGACCTCAATGTTAATCCAATGACACAACTCAACTTATTGGATGTACAAGATTGGTTAAAAACCCTAATTGGACAAGAATAAGTCTAGGGAGGACGAAAATGACCTAATTGATCATCCAATGACACAAACACACCTATTGGATGCACAAGATTGGTTAAAAACCCTAATTGGACAAGAATATGCCTAGGGAGGACGAAAATGACCTAAATTGATCATCCAATGACACAAACACACCTATTGGATGCACAAGATTGGTTAAAAACCCTAATTGGACAAGAATATGCCTAGGGAGGACGAAAATGACCTAATTGACCATCCAATGACAGAAACACACCTATTGGATGCACAAGATTGGTTAAAAACCCTAATTGGACAAGAATATGGCTAGGATGGACGAAAATAACCTAATTGATCATCTAATGACACAAATGAACTTATTGGTTGCACAAGATTTGTTAAAAACCCTAATTGGACAAGAATAAGTCTAGGGAGGACGAAAATGACCTAATTGATCATCCAATGACACAAACACACCTATTGGATGCACAAGATTGGTTAAAAACCCTAATTGGACAAGAATATGCTTAGGGTGGACGAAAATGACCAAAATTGATCATCCAATGACACAAACACACCTATTGGATGCACAAGATTGGTTAAAAACCCTAATTGGACAAGAATATGCCTAGGGAGGACGAAAATGACCTAAATGTTAATCCAATGACACAAATGAACTTATTGGATGCACAAGATTGGTTAAAAACCCTAATTGGACAAGAATAAGCCTTGGGAGGACGAAAATGACCTAATTGATCATCCAATGACACAAGCACACCTATTGGATGCACAAGATTGGTTAAAAACCCTAATTGGACAAGAATATGCCTATGGAGGACGAAAATGACCTAAATATTAATTCAAAGACACAAACAAAGTTATTGGATGCACAAGATTGGTTAAAAACCCTAATTGGACAAGAATAAGCCTAGGGAGGACGAAAATGACCTAATTGATCATCCAATGACACAAACACACCTATTGGATGCACAAGATTGGTTAAAAACCCTAATTGGACAAGAATATGCCTAGGGAGGACGAAAATGACCTAAATGTTAATCCAATGACACAAATGAACTTATTGGATGCACAAGATTGCTTAAAAAACCTAATTGGACAAGAATAAGCCAAGGAAGGACGAAAATGACCTAATTGATCATCCAATGACACAAATATTGGATGCACAAGATTAATCCAATCTTGTGCATCCAATAGGTGTGTTTGTGTCATTGGATGATCAATTAGGTCATTTTCGTCCTCCCTAGGCTTATTCTTGTCCAATTAGGGTTTTTAACCAATCTTGTGCATCCAATAAGTTCATTTGTGTCATTGGATGATCAATTAGGTCATTTTCGTCATCCCTAGGCTTATTCTTGTCCAACTAGGTTTTTTAACCAATCTTGTGCATCCAATATGTGTGTTTCTGTCATTGGATAATAAATTAGGTCATTTTCGTCCTCCCTAGGCATATTCTTGTCCAATTAGGGTTTTTAACCAATCTTGTGCATCCAATAGGTGTGTTTGTGTCATTGGATGATCAATTAGGTCATTTTCGTCCTCCCTAGGCTTATTCTTGTCCAATTAGGGTTTTTAACCAATCTTGTGCATCCAATAAGTTCATTTGTGTCATTGGGTGATCAATTAGGTCATTTTCGTCCTCCCTAGGCATATTCTTGTCTAACTAGGGTTTTTAACCAATCTTGTGCATCCAATAGGTGTGTTTGTGTCATTGGATGATCAATTAGGTCATTTTCGTCCTCCCTAGGCTTATTCTTGTCCAATTAGGGTTTTTAACCAATCTTGTGCATCCAATAGGTGTGTTTGTGTCATTGGATGATCAATTAGGTCATTTTCGTCCTCCCTAGGCTTATTCTTGTCCAATTAGGGTTTTTAACCAATCTTGTGCATCAAATAAGTTTGTTTTTGTCATTGAATTATTATTTAGGTCATTTTCGTCCTCCCTAGGCATATTCTTGTCCAATTAGGCTTTTTAACCAATCTTGTGCTTCCAATAGGTGTGTTTGTGTCATTGGATGATCAATTAGGTCATTTTCGTCCTCCCTAGGCTAATTCTTGTCCAATTAGGGTTTTTAACCAATCTTGTGCATCCAATAGGTGTGTTTGTGTCATTGGATGATCAATTAGGTAATTTTCGTCCTCCCTAGGCTTATTCTTGTCCAATTAGGGTTTTTAACCAATCATGTGCATCAAATAAGTTCATTAGTGTCATTGGATGATCAATTAGGTCATTTTCGTCCTCCCTAGGCATGTTCTTGTCCAACTAGGGTTTTTAACCAATCTTGTGCATCCAATAGGTGTGTTTGTGTCATTGGATGATCAATTAGGTCATTTTCGTCCTCCCTAGGCTTATTCTTGTCCAATTAGGGTTTTTAACCAATCTTGTGCATCCAATAAGTTTGATTGTTTCATTGAATTAACATTTATGTCATTTTCGTCCTCCCTAGGCATATTCTTGTCCAATTAGGGTTTTTAACCAATCTTGTGCATCCAATAGGTGTGTTTGTGTCATTGGATGATCAATTAGGTCATTTTCGTCCTCCCTAGGCTTATTCTTGTCCAATTAGGGTTTTTAACCAATCTTGTGCATCCAATAGGTGTGTTTGTGTCATTGGATGATCAATTAGGTCATTTTCGTCCTCCCTAGGCTTATTCTTGTCCAATTAGGGTTTTTAACCAATCTTGTGCATCCAATAGGTGTGTTTGTGTCATTGGATGATCAATTTGCTCATTTTCGTCCTCCCTAGGCTTATTCTTGTCCAATTAGGGTTTTTAACCAATCTTGTGCATCCAATAAGTTTGTTTGTGTCATTGAATTAATATTTAGTTCATTTTCGTCCTCCCTAGGCATCATCTTGTCCAATTAGGGTTTTTAACCAATCTTGTGCATCCAATAGGTGTGTTTGTGTCATTGGATGATCAATTAGGTCATTTTCGTCCTCCCTAGGCTTATTCTTGTCCAATTAGGGTTTTTAACCAATCTTGTGCATCCAATGACACAAACACACCTATTGGATGCACAAGATTGGTTAAAAACCCTAATTGGACAAGAATAAGCCTAGGGAGGACGAAAATGACCTAATTGATCATCCAATGACACAAACACACCTATTGGATGCACAAGATTGGTTAAAAACCCTAATTGGACAAGAATATGCCTAGGGAGGACGAATATGAACTAAATGTTAATCCAATAACACAAATGAACTTATTGGATGCACAATATTGGTTAAAAACCCTAATTGGACAAGAATATGCCTAGGGAGGACTGATATGACCTAAATGTTAATCCAATGACACAAATGTACTTATTGGATGGACAAGATTGGTTAAAAACCCTAATTGGACAAGAATAAGCCTAGGGAGGACGAAAATGACCTAATTGATCATCCAATGACACAAACACACCTATTGGATGCACAAGATTGGTTAAAAACCCTAATTGGACAAGAATAAGCCTAGGGAGGACGAAAATGACCTAATTGATCATCCAATGACACAAACACACCTATTGGATGCACAAGATTGGTTAAAAACCCTAATTGGACAAGAATAAGCCTAGGGAGGACGAAAATGACCTAAATCTTAATCTAATGACAAAACTCAACTTATTGGATGCACAAGATTGGTTAAAAACCCTAATCGGACAAGAATAAGCCTAGGTAGGACGAAAATGACCTTATTGATCATCCAATGACACAAACACACCTATTGGATGCACAAGATTGGTTAAAAACCCTAATTGGACAAGAATAAGCCTAGGGAGGACGAAAATGACCTAATTGATCATCCAATGACACAAACACACCTATTGGATGCACAAGATTGGTTAAAAACCCTAATTGGACAAGAATAAGCCTAGGGAGGACGAAAATGACCTAATTGATCATCCAATGACACAAACACACCTATTGGATGCACAAGATTGGTTAAAAACCCTAATTGGACAAGAATAAGCCTGGGAAGGACGAAAATAACCTAATTGATCATCCAATGACACAAACACACCTATTGGATGCACAAGATTGGTTAAAAACCCTAATTGGACAAGAATAAGCCTAGGGAGGACGAAAATGACCTAATTGATCATCCAATGACACAAACACACCTATTGGATGCACAAGATTGGTTAAAAACCCTAATTGGACAAGAATAAGCCTAGGGAGGACGAAAATGACCTAATTGATCATCCAATGACACAAACACACCTATTGGATGCACAAGATTGGTTAAAAACCCTAATTGGACAAGATGATGCCTAGGGAGGACGAAAATGAACTAAATATTAATTCAATGACACAAACAAACTTATTGGATGCACAAGATTGGTTAAAAACCCTAATTGGACAAGAATAAGCCTAGGGAGGACGAAAATGAGCAAATTGATCATCCAATGACACAAACACACCTATTGGATGCACAAGATTGGTTAAAAACCCTAATTGGACAAGAATAAGCCTAGGGAGGACGAAAATGACCTAATTGATCATCCAATGACACAAACACACCTATTGGATGCACAAGATTGGTTAAAAACCCTAATTGGACAAGAATAAGCCTAGGGAGGACGAAAATGACCTAATTGATCATCCAATGACACAAACACACCTATTGGATGCACAAGATTGGTTAAAAACCCTAATTGGACAAGAATAAGCCTAAGGTGGACGAAAATGACCTAAATGTTAATCCAATGACACAACTCAACTTATTGGATGTACAAGATTGGTTAAAAACCCTAATTGGACAAGAATAAGCCTAGGGAGGACGAAAATGACCTAATTGATCATCCAATGACACAAACACACCTATTGGAAGCACAAGATTGGTTAAAAACCCTAATTGGACAAGAATAAGCCTAGGGAGGACGAAAATGACCTAATTGATCATCCAATGAAACAAACACACCTATTGGATGCACAAGATTGGTTAAAAACCCTAATTGGACAAGAATATGCCTAGGGAGGACGAAAATGACCTAAATTGATTATCCAATGACACAAATGAACTTATTGGATGCACAAGATTTTTAAAAACCCTAATTGGACAAGAATAAGCCTAGGGAGGACGAAAATGACCTAATTGATCATCCAATGACACAAACACACCTATTGGATGCACAAGATTGGTTAAAAACCCTAATTGGACAAGAATAAGCCTATGGAGGACGAAAATGACCTAATTGATCATCCAATGACACAAATGATCTTATTGGGTGCCCAAGATTTGTTAAAAACCCTAATTGGACAAGAATAAGCCTAGGGAGGACGAAAATGACCTAATTGATCATCCAATGACACAAACACACCTATTGGATGCACAAGATTTGTTAAAAACCCTAATTGGACAAGAATAAGCCTAGGGAGGACGAAAATGACCTAATTGATCATCCGATGACACAAACACACCTATTGGATGCACAAGATTGGTTAAAAACCCTAATTGGACAAGAATAAGCCTAGGGAGAACGAAAATGACCTAATTGATCATCCAATGACACAAACACACCTATTAGATGCACAAGATTGGTTTAAAACCCTAGTTGGACAAGAATATGCCTAGGGAGGACGAAAATGACCTAATTGATCATCCAATGACACAAACACACCTATTGGATGCACAAGATTGGTTAAAAACCCTAATTGGACAAGAATAAGCATAGGAAGGACGAAAATGACCTCATTGATCATCCAATGACACAAACACACCTATTGGATGCACAAGATTGGTTAAAAACCCTAAATGGACAAGAATATGCCTAGGGAGGACGAAAATAACCTAAATGTTAATCCAAAGACACAAATGAACTTATTGGATGCACAAGATTTGTTAAAAACCCTAATTGGAAGAGAATATGTCTAGTGAGGACGAAAATGACCTAATTGATCATCCAATGACACAAACACACCTATTCGAAGCACAAGATTGGTTAAAAACCCTAGTTGGACAAGAATATGCCTAGGGAGGACGAAAATGACCTAATTGATCATCCAATGACACAAATGAACTTATTGGATGCACAAGATTGGTTAGAAACCCAAATTGGACAAGAATAAGTATAGAAAGGATGAAAATGACCTAATTGATCATCCAATGACACAAACACACCTATCGGATGCACAAGATTGGTTAAAAACCCTAATTGGACAAGAATAAGCCTAGGGAGGACGAAAATGACCTAATTGATAATCCAATGACACACACACACCTATTGGATGCACAAGATTGGTTAAAAACCCTAGTTGGACAAGAATATGCCTAGGGAGGACGAAAATAACCTAATTGATCATCCAATGACACAAATGATCTTATTGGATGCCCAAGATTTGTTAAAAACCCTAATTGGACAAGAATAAGCCTAGGGAGGACGAAAATGACCTAATTGATCATCCAATGACACAAACACACCTATTGGATGCACAAGATTGGTTAAAAACCCTAATTGGACAAGAATATGCCTAGGGAGGACGAAAATGACCTAAATATTAATTCAATGACACAAACAAAGTTATTGGATGAACAAGATTGGTTAAAAACCCTAATGGGACAAGAATAAGCCTAGGGAGGACGAAAACGACCTAATTGATCATCCAATGACACAAACACACCTATTGGATGCACAAGATTGGTTAAAAACCCTAATTGGACAAGAATATGCCTAGGGAGGACGAAAATGACCTAAATATTAATTCAATGACACAAACAAACTTATCGGATGCACAAGATTGGTTTAAAACCCTAATTGGACAAGAATAAGCATAGGGAGGAAGAAAATGACCTAATTGATCATCCAATGACACAAACACACCTATTGGATGCACAAGATTGGTTAAAAACCCTAATTGGACAAGAATATGCCTAGGTAGGACGAAAATGACCTAAATATTAATTCAATGACACAAACAAAGTTATTGGATGCACAAGATTGGTTAAAAACCCTAATTGGACAAGAATCTGCCTAGGGAGGACGAAAATGACCTAATTGATCATCCAATGACACAAACACACCTATTGGATGCACAAGATTGGTTAAAAACCCAAGTTGGACAAGAATATGCCTAGGGAGGACGAAAATAACCTAATTGATCATCCAATGACACAAATGAACTTATTGGATGCACAAGATTTGTTAAAAACCCTAATTGGACAAGAATAAGCCTAGGAAGGACGAAAATAACTTAATTGATCATCCAATGACACAAACACACCTATTGGATGCACAAGATTGGTTAAAAACCCTAATTGGACAAGAATATGCCTAGGGAGGACGAAAATGACCTAAATATTAATTCAATGACACAAACAATGTTATTGGATGCACAAGATTGGTTAAAAACCCTAATTGGACAAGAATATGCCTAGGGAGGACGGATATGACCTAAATGATAATCCAATGACACAAATGAACTTATTGGATGCACAAGATTGGTTAAAACCCCTAATTGGACAAGAATAAGTCTAGGGAGAACAAAAATGACCTAAATGTTAATCCAATGACACAACTCAACTTATTGGATGCACTAGATTGGTTAAAAACCCTAATTGGACAAGAATAAGCCTAGGGAGGATGAAAATGACCTATCTGATCATCCAATAACACAAACACACCTATTGGATGCACAAGATTGGTTAAAAACCCTAGTTGGACAAGAACATGCCTAGGGAGGATGAAAATGACCTAATTTATCATCCAATGACACTAATGAACTTATTGGATGCACAAGATTGGTTAAATACCCTAATTGGACAAGAATGAGCCTAAGGAGGACGAAAATGACCTAATTGATCATCCAATGACACAAACACACCTATTGGATGCACAAGATTGGTTAAAAACGCTAATTGGACAAGAATCTGCCTAGGGAGGACGAAAATGACCTAATTGATCATCCAATGACACAAACACACCTATTGGATGCACAAGATTGGTTAAAAACCCTAATTGGAAAAGAATATGCCTAGGGAGGACGAATATGACCTAGATGTTAATCAAATAACACAAATGAACTTATTGGATGCACAAGATTGGTTAAAAACCCTAATTGGACAAGAATAAGCCTAGGGAGGACGAAAATGACCTAATTGATCATCCAATGACACAAACACACCTATTAGATGCACAAGATTGGTTAAAAGCCCTAGTTGGACAACAATATGCCTAGGGAGGACGAAAATGACCTAATTGATCATCCAATGACACAAACACACCTATTGGATGCACAAGATTGGTTAAAAACCCTAATTGGACAAGAATATGCCTAGGGAGGACGAAAATGACCTAAATGTTAATCCAATGACACAAATGAACTTATTGGATGCACTAGATTGGTTAAAAACCCTAATTGGACAAGAATAATCCTAGGGAGTATCAAAGTGACCTAATTGATTATCCAATGACACAAACACTATTGGATGCACAAGATTGGTTAAAAACCCTAATTGGACAAGAATATGCCTAGGGAGGACGAAAATGACCTAAATGTTAATCCAATGACACAAATTAACTTATTGGATGCACAAGATTGGTTAAAAACCCTTATTGGACAAGAATAAGCCTAGGAAGGACGAAAACCACCTAATTGATCATCCAATGACACAAACACACCTATTGGATGCACAAGATTGGTTAAAAACCCTAATTGGACAAGAATATGCCTAGGGAGGACGAAAATGACCTAATTGATCATCCAATGACACAAACACACCTATTGGATGCACAAGATTGGTTAAAAACCCTAATTGGACAAGAATAAGCCTAGGGAAGACGAAAATGACCTAATTGATCATCCAATGCACAAACACACCTATTGGATGCATAAGATTGGTTAAAAACCCTAATTGGACAAGAATAAGCCTAGGGAGGATGAAAATGACCTAATTGATCATCTATTGCCACAAACACACCTATTGGATGCACAAGATTGGTTAAACACCTATTGGATGCACAAGATTGGTTAAAAACCCTAATTGGACAAGAATAAGCCTAGGGAGGACGAAAATAACCTAATTGATCTTCCAATGACACATACACACCTATTGGATGCACAAGATTGGTTAAAAACCCTAATTGGACAAGAATATGCTTAGGGAGGACGAAAATGACCTAAATATTAATCCAATGACACAAATGAACTTATTGGATGCACAAGATTGGTTAAAAACCCTAATTGGACAAGAATAAGCCTAGGGAGGACGAAAATGACCTAAATGTTAATCCAATGACACAACTCAACTTATTGGATGCACAAGATTGGTTAAAAACTCTAATAGGGCAAGAATAAGCCTAGGGAGGACGAAAATGACCTAATTGATCATCCAATGACACAAACACACCTATTGGATGCACAAGATTGGTTAAAAACCCTAATTGGACAAGAATAAGCCTAGGGAGGACGAAAATGACCTAATTGATCATCCAATGACACAAACACACCTATTGGATGCACAAGATTGGTTAAAAACCCTAATTAGACAAGAATATGCCTAGGGAGGACGAAAATGACCTAATTGATCCTCCAATGACACAAACACACCTATTGGATGCACAAGATTGGTTAAAAACCCTAATTGGACAAGAATAAGCCTAGGGAGGACGAAAATGACCTAATTGATCATCCAATGACACAAACACACCTATTGGATGCACTAGATTGGTTAAAAACCCTAATTGGACAAGAATAAGCCTAGGGAGGACGAAAATGACCTAATTGATCATCCAATGACACAAACTCACCTATTGGATGCACAAGATGGGTTAAAAACCCTAATTGGACAAGAATATGCCTAGGGAGGAAGAAAATGACCTAATTGATCACCCAATGACACAAACACACCTATTGGATGCACAAGATTGGTTAAAAACCCTAATTGGACAAGACTAAGCCTAGGGAGGACGAAAATGACCTAATTGATCATCCAATGACACAAACAAAACTATTGGATGCACAAGATTGGTTAAAAACCCTAATTGGACAAGAATATGCCTAGGGAGGACGAAAGTGACCTAAATATTAATTCAATGACACAAACAAACTTATTGGATTCACAAGATTGGTCAAAAACCCTAATTGGACAAGAATAAGCCTAGGGAGGACGAAAATGACCTAATTGATCATCCAATGACACAAACACACCTATTGGATGCACAAGATTGGTTAAAAACCCTAATTGGACAAGAATAAGCCTGAGGAGGAAGAAAATGACCTAATTTATCATCCAATGACACAAACACACCTATTGGATGCACAAGATTGGTTAAAAACCCTAATTGGACAAGAATAAGCCTAGGGAGGACGAAAATGACCTAATTGATCATCCAATGACACAAACACACCTATTGGATGCACAAGATTGGTTAGAAACCCTAATTGGACAAGAATAAGCCTAGGGAGGACAAAAATGAACTAATTGATCATCCAATGACACAAACACACCTATTGGATGCACAAGATTGGTTAAAAACCCTAATTGGACAAGAATAAGCCTAGGGAGGACGAAAATGACCTAATTGATCATCCAATGACACAAACACACCTATTGGATGCACAAGATTGGTTAAAAACCCTAATTGGACAAGAATAAGCCTAGGGAGGACGAAAATGACCTAATTGATCATCCAATGACACAAACACACCTATTGGATGCACAATATTGGTTAAAATCCCTAATTGGACAAGAATAAGCCTTGGGAGGACGAAAATAACCTAATTGATCATCCAATGACACAAACACACCTATTGGATGCACAAGATTGGTTAAAAACCCTAATTGGACAAGAATAAGCCTAGGGAGGACGAAAATGACCTAAATGTTAATCCAATGACACAACTCAACTTATTGGATGCACAAGATTGGTTAAAAACCCTAATTGCACAAGAATAAGCCTAGGGAGGACGAAAATGAACTAATTGATCATCCAATGACACAAACACACCTATTGGATGCACAAGATTCGTTAAAAACCCTAATTGGACAAGAATATGCCTAGGGAGGACGAAAATGACCTAATTGATCATCCAATGACACAAATACACCTATTGGATGCACAAGATTGGTTAAAAACCCTAATTGGACAAGAATATGCCTAGGGAGGATGAAAATGACCTAAATATTAATTGAATGACATAAACAAACTTGTTGGATGCAAAAGATTGGTTAAAAACCCTAATTGGACAAGAATAAGCCTAAGGAGGACGAAAATGACCTAAATTGATCATCCAATGACACAAACACACCTATTGGATGCACAAGATTGGTTAAAAACCCTAATTGGACAAGAATAAGCCTAGGGAGGACGAAAATGACCTAATTGATCATCCAATGACACAAACACACCTATTGGATGCACAAGATTGGTTAAAAACCCTAATTGGACAAGAATAAGCCTAGGAAGGACGAAAATGACCTAATTGATCATCCAATGACACAAACACACCTATTGATGCACAAGATTGGTTAAAAACCCTAATTGGACAAGAATAAGCTTAGGGAGGACGAAAATGACCTAATTGATCATCCAATGACACAAAACACACTTATTGGATGCACAAGATTGGTTAAAAACCCTAATTGGACAAGAATATGCCTAGGGAGGACGAAAATGACCTAAATGTTAATCCAATGACACAAATGAACTTATTGGATGTACTAGATTGGTTAAAAACCCTAATTGGACAAGAATAAGCCTAGGGAGGACGAAAATGACCTAATTGATCATCCAATGACACAAACACACCTATTGGATGCACAAGATTGGTTAAAAACCCTAATTGGACAAGAATAAGCCTAGGGAGGACGAAAATGACCTAATTGATCATCCAATGACACAAACACACCTATTGGATGCACAAGATTGGTTAAAAACCCTAGTTGGACAAGAACATGTATAGGGAGGACGAAAATGACCTAATTGATCATCCAATGACACTAATGAACTTATTGGATGCACAAGATTGGTTAAAAACCCTAATTGGACAAGAATAAGCCTAGGGAGGACGAAAATGACCTAATTGATCATCAAATGACACAAACACACCTATTGGATGCACAAGATTGGTTAAAAACCCTAGTTGGACAAGAATATGCCAAAGGAGGACGAAAATAACCTAATTGATCATCCAATGACACAAATGAACTTATTGGATGCACAAGATTTGTTAAAAACCCTAATTGGACAAGAATCTGACTAGGGAGGACGAAAATGACCTAATTGATCATCCAATGACACAAACACACCTATTGGATGCACAAGATTGGTTAAAAACCCTAATTGGAAAAGAATATGCCTAGGGAGGACGAATATGACCTAGATGTTAATCAAATAACACAAATGAACTTATTGGATGCACAAGATTGGTTAAAAACCCTAATTGGACAAGAATAAGCCTAGGGAGGACGAAAATGACCTAATTGATCATCCAATGACACAAACACACCTATTAGATGCACAAGATTGGTTAAAAGCCCTAGTTGGACAACAATATGCCTAGGGAGGACGAAAATGACCTAATTGATCATCCAATGACACAAACACACCTATTGGATGTACAAGATTGGTTAAAAACCCTAATTGGACAAGAATATGCCTAGGGAGGACGAAAATGACCTAAATGTTAATCCAATGACACAAATGAACTTATTCGATGCACTAGATTGGTTAAAAACCCTAATTGGACAAGAATAATCCTAGGGAGGATCAAAGTGACCTAATTGATTATCCAATGACACAAACACTATTGGATGCACAAGATTGGTTAAAAACCCTAATTGGACAAGAATATGCCTAGGGAGGACGAAAATGACCTAAATGTTAATCCAATGACACAAATTAACTTATTGGATGCACAAGATTGGTTAAAAACCCTTATTGGACAAGAATAAGCCTAGGAAGGACGAAAATGACCTAATTGATCATCCAATGACACAAACACACCTATTGGATGCACAAGATTGGTTAAAAACCCTAATTGGACAAGAATATGCCTAGGGAGGACGAAAATGACCTAATTGATCATCCAATGAAACAAACACACCTATAGGATGCACAAGATTGGTTAAAAACCCTAATTGGACAAGAATATGCCTAGGGAGGACGAAAATGACCTAAATGTTAATCCAATGACACAAATGAACTTATTGGATGCACTAGATTGGTTAAAAACCCTAATTGGACAAGAATAAGCCTAGGGAGGATCAAAGTGACCTAATTGATTATCCAATGACACAAACACACCTATTGGATGCACAAGATTGGTTAAAAACCCAAGTTGGACAAGAATATGCCTAGGGAGGACGAAAATAACCTAATTGATCATCCAATGACACAAATGAACTTATTGGATGCACAAGATTTGTTAAAAACCCTAATTGGACAAGAATAAGCTTAGGAAGGACGAAAATAACTTAATTGATCATCCAATGACACAAACACACCTATTGGATGCACAAGATTGGTTAAAAACCCTAATTGGACAAGAATATGCCTAGGGAGGACGAAAATGACCTAAATATTAATTCAGTGACACAAACAAAGTTATTGGATGCACAAGATTGGTTAAAAACCCTAATTGGACAAGAATAAGCCTAGGGAGGACGAAAATGACCTAATTGATCATCCAATGACACAAACACACCTATTGGATGCACAAGATTGGTTAAAAACCCTAATTGGACAAGAATAAGCCTAGGGAGGACGAAAATGACCTAATTGATCATCCAATGACACAAACACACCTATTGGCTGCACACGATTGGTTAAAAACCCTAATTGGATAAGAATATGCCTAGGGAGGACGAAAATGACCTAATTGATCATCCAATGACACAAACACACCTATTGGATGCACAAGATTGGTTAAAAACCCTAATTGGACAAGAATATGTCTAGGGAGGACGAAAATGACCTAATTGATCATCCAATGACACAAACACACCTATTGCATGCACAAGATTGGTTAAAAACCCTAATTGGACAAGAATAAGCCTAGGGATGACGAAAATGACCTAAATGTTAAACCAATAACACAACTCAACTTATTGGATGCATAAGATTGGTTAAAAACCCTAATTGGACAAGAATAAGCCTAGGTAGGACGAAAATGACCAAATTGATCATCCAATGACACAAACACACTTATTGGATGCACAAGATTGGTTAAAAACCCTAATTGGACAAGAATATGCCTAGGGAGGACGAAAATGACCTAATTGATCATCCAATGACACAAACACACCTATTGGATGCACAAGATTGGTTAAAAACCCTAATTGGACAAGAATATGCTTAGGGAGGACGAAAATGACCTAAATATTAATTTAATGACACAAACAAACTTATCGGATGCACAAGATTGGTTAAAAACCCTAATTGGACAAGAATAAGCCTAGGGAGGATGAAAATGACCTAATTGATCATCCAATGACACAAACACACCTATTGGATGCACAAGATTGGTTAAAAACCCTAATTGGACAAGAATAAGCCTAGGGAGGACGAAAATGACCTAATTGATCATCCAATGACACAAACACACCTATTGCATGCACAAGATTGGTTAAAAACCCTAGTTGGACAAGAATAAGCCTAGGGATGACGAAAATGACCTAAATGTTAATCCAATGACACAACTCAACTTATTGGATGCACAAGATTGGTTAAAAACCCTAATTGGACAAGAATAAGCCTAGGGAGGACGAAAATAACCTAATTGATCATCCAATGACACAAACACACCTATTGGATGCACAAGATTGGTTAAAAACTCTAATTGGACAAGAATAAGCCTAGGGAGGACGAAAATGACTTAATTGATCATGCAATGACACAAACACACCTATTGGATGCACAAGATTGGTTAAAAACCCTAATTGGACAAGAATAAGCCTAGGGAGGACGAAAATGACTTAATTGATCATCCAATGACACAAACACACCTATTGGATGCACAAGATTGGTTAAAAACCCTAATTGGACAAGAATAAGCCTAGTGAGGACGAAAATGACCTAATTGATCATCCAATGACACAAACACACCTATTCGAAGCACAAGATTGGTTAAAAACCCTAGTTGGACAAGAATATGCCTAGGCAGGACGAAAATGACCTAATTGATCATCCAATGACACAAATGAACTTATTGGATGCACAAGATTGGTTAAAAACCTTAATTGGACAAGAATAAGCATAGAAAGGACGAAAATGACCTAATTGATCATCCAATGACACAAACACACCTATTGGATGCACAAGATTGGTTAAAAACCCTAATTGGACAAGAATATGCCTAGGGAGGACAAAAATGACCTAAATGTTAATCCAATGACACAAATGAACTTATTGGATGCACAAGATTGGTTAAAAAACCTAATTGGACAAGAATAAGCCTAGGTAGGACAAAAATAACCTAATAGATCATCCAATGACACAAACACACCTATTGGATGCACAAGATTGGTTAAAAACCCTAATTGGACAAGAATAAGCCTAGGGAGGACGAAAATGACCTAATTGATCATCCAATGACACAAACACACCTATTGGATGCACAAGATTGGTTAAAAACCCTAATTGGACAAGAATAAGCCTAGGGAGGATGAAAATGACCTAATTGATCATCCAATGACACAAACACACCTATTAGATGCACAAGATTGGTTTAAAACCCTAGTTGGACAAGAATATGCCTAGTGAAGACGAAAATGACCTAATTGATCATCCAATGACACAAATGAACTTATTGGATGCACAAGATTGGTTAAAAACCCTAATTGGACAAGAATAAGCCTAGGGAGGACGAAAATGACCTAATTGATCATCCAATGACACAAACACACCTATTGGATGCACAAGATTGGTTAAAAACCCTAATTGGACAAGAATAAGCCTAGGGAGGACGAAAATGACCTAATTGATCATCCAATGACACAAACACACCTATTGGATTCACAAGATTTGTTAACAACCCTAATTGGACAAGAATAAGCCTAGGGAGGACGAAAATGACCTAATTGATCATCCAATGACACAAACACACCTATTGGATGCACAAGATTTGTTAAAAACCCTAATTGGACAAGAATAAGCCTAGGGAGGACGAAAATGACCTAATTGATCATCCAATGACACAAACACACCTATTGGATGCACAAGATTGGTTAAAAACCCTAATTGGACAAGAATAAGCCTAGGGAGGACGAAAATGACCTAATTGATCATCCAATGACACAAACACACCTATTGGATGCACAAGATTGGTTAAAAACCCTAATTGGACAAGAATAAGCCTAGGGAGGACGAAAATGACCTAATTGATCATCCAATGACACAAACACATCTATTGGATGCACAAAATTGGTTTAAAACCCAAGTTGGACAAGAATATGCCTAGGGAGGACGAAAATTACCTAATTGATCATCCAATGATACAAATGAACTTATTGGATGCACATGATTTGGTAAAAACCCGAATTGGACAAGAATAAGCCTAGGAAGGACGAAAATGACCTAATTGATCATCCAATGACACAAACACACCTATTGGATGCACAAGATTGGTTAAAAACCCTAATTGGACAAGAATATGCTTATGGAGGACGAAAATGACCTAAATTGATCATCCAATGACACAAACACACCTATCGGATGCACAAGATTGGTTAAAAACCCTAATTGGACAAGAATATGCCTAGGGAGGACGAAAATGACCTAAATTGATCATCCAATGACACAAACACACCTATTGGATGCACAAGATTGGTTAAAAACCCTAATTGGACAAGAATATGCCTAGGGAGGACGAAAATGACCTAATTGATCATTCAATGACACAAACACACCTATTGGATGCACAAGATTGGTTAAAAACCCTAATTGGGCAAGAATAAGCCTAGGGAGGACGAAAATGACCTAATTGATCATCCAATGACACAAACACACCTATTGGATGCACAAGATTGGTTAAAAACCCTAATTGGACAAGAATAAGCCTAGGGAGGACGTAAATGACCTAATTGATCATCCAATAACACAAACACACCTATTGGATGCACAAGATTGGTTAAAAACCCTAATTGGACAAGAATAAGCCTAGGGAGGACGAAAATGACCTAATTGATCATCCAATGACACAAACACACCTATTGGATGCACAAGATTGGTTAAAAACCCTAATTGGATAAGAATAAGCCTAGGGAGGACGAAAATGAACTAATTGATCATCCAATGACACAAACACACCTATTGGATGCACAAGATTGGTTAAAAACCCTAATTGGACAAGAATATGCCTAGGGAGGACGAAAATGACCTAATTGATCATCCAATGACACAAACACACCTATTGGATGCACAAGATTGGTTAAAAACCCTAATTGGACGAGAATAAGTCTAGGGAGGACGAAAATGACCTAATTGATCATCCAATGACACAAACACACCTATTGGATGCACAAGATTGGTTAAAAACCCTAATTGGTCAAGAATAGGCCTAGGGAGGACGAAAATGACCTAATTGATCATCCAATGACACAAACACACCTATTGGATGCACAAGATTGGTTAAAAACCCTAGTTGGACAAGAATATGCCTAGGGAGGACGAAAATGACCTAATTGGTCATCCAATGTCACAAATGAACTTATTGGATGCACAAGATTGGTTAAAAACCCTAGTTGTACAAGAATATGCCTAGGGAGGACGAAAATTACCTAATTGATCATCCAATGACACAAATGAACTTATTGGATGCACAAAATTAGTTAAAAACCCTAATTGGACAAGAATAAGCCTAGGGTGGACGAAAATGACCTAATTGATCATCCAATGACACAAACACACCTATTGGATGCACAAGATTGGTTAAAAACCCTAATTGGACAAGAATAAGCCTAGGGAGGACGAAAATGACCTAATTGATCATCCAATGACACAAACACACCTATTGGATGCACAAGATTGGTTAAAAATCCTAATTGGACAAGAATAAGCCTAGGGAGGATAAAAATGACCTAATTGATCATCCAATGACACAAACACACCTATTGGATGCACAAGATTGGTTAAAAATCCTAATTGGACAAGAATAAGCCTAGGGAGGATAAAAATGACCTAATTGATCATCCAATGACACAAACACACCTATTGGATGCACAAGATTGGTTAAAAACCCTAATTGGACAAGAATAAGCCTAGGGAGGACGAAAATGACCTAATTGATCATCCAATGACACAAACACACCTATTGGATGCACAAGATTGGTTAAAAACCCTAATTGGACAAGAATAAGCCTAGGGAGGACGAAAATGACCTAATTGATCATCCAATCACACAAACACACCTATTGGATGCACAAGATTGGTTAAAAACCATAGTTGGACATGAATATGCCTAGGGAGGATGAAAATGACCTAATTGATCATCCAATGACACAAATGAACTTATTGGATGCACAAGATTGGTTAAAAACACTAATTGGACAAAAATAAGCCTAGGGAGGACAAAAATGACCTAATTGATCATCCAATGACACAAACACACCTATTGGATGCACAAGATTGGTTAAAAACCCTAATTGGACAAGAATAAGCCTAGGGAGGACGAAAATGACCTAATTGATCATCCAATGACACAAACACACCTATTGGATGCACAAGATTGGTTAAAAACCCTAATTGGACAAGAATAAGCCTAGGGAGGACGAAAATGACCTAATTGATCATCCAATGACACAAACACACCTATTGGATGCACAAGATTGGTTAAAAACCCTAATTGGACAAGAAGATGCCTAGGGAGGACAAAAATGACCTAATTGATCATCGAATGACACAAACACACCTATTGGATGCAAAAGTTTGGTTAAAAACCCTAATTGGACAAGAATAAGCCAAGGGAGAACGAATATGACCTAAATGTTAATCCAATAACACAAATGAACTTATTGGATGCACAAGATTGGTTAAAAACCCTAATTCGACAAGAATAAGCCTAGGGAGGACGAAAATGACCTAATTGATCATCCAATGACACAAACACACCTATTGGATGCACAAGATTGGTTAAAAACCCTAATTGGACAAGAATAAGCCTAGGGAGGACGAAAATGACCTAATTGATCATCCAATGACACAAACACACCTATTGGATGCACAAGATTGGTTAAAAACCCTAATTGGACAAGAATAAGCCTAGGAAGGACGAAAATGACCTAATTGATCATCCAATGACACAAACACACCTATTGATGCACAAGATTGGTTAAAAACCCTAATTGGACAAGAATAAGCTTAGGGAGGACGAAAATGACCTAATTGATCATCCAATGACACAAAACACACTTATTGGATGCACAAGATTGGTTAAAAACCCTAATTGGACAAGAATATGCCTAGGGAGGACGAAAATGACCTAAATGTTAATCCAATGACACAAATGAACTTATTGGATGTACTAGATTGGTTAAAAACCCTAATTGGACAAGAATAAGCCTAGGGAGGACGAAAATGACCTAATTGATCATCCAATGACACAAACACACCTATTGGATGCACAAGATTGGTTAAAAACCCTAATTGGACAAGAATAAGCCTAGGGAGGACGAAAATGACCTAATTGATCATCCAATGACACAAACACACCTATTGGATGCACAAGATTGGTTAAAAACCCTAGTTGGACAAGAACATGTATAGGGAGGACGAAAATGACCTAATTGATCATCCAATGACACTAATGAACTTATTGGATGCACAAGATTGGTTAAAAACCCTAATTGGACAAGAATAAGCCTAGGGAGGACGAAAATGACCTAATTGATCATCAAATGACACAAACACACCTATTGGATGCACAAGATTGGTTAAAAACCCTAGTTGGACAAGAATATGCCAAAGGAGGACGAAAATAACCTAATTGATCATCCAATGACACAAATGAACTTATTGGATGCACAAGATTTGTTAAAAACCCTAATTGGACAAGAATCTGACTAGGGAGGACGAAAATGACCTAATTGATCATCCAATGACACAAACACACCTATTGGATGCACAAGATTGGTTAAAAACCCTAATTGGAAAAGAATATGCCTAGGGAGGACGAATATGACCTAGATGTTAATCAAATAACACAAATGAACTTATTGGATGCACAAGATTGGTTAAAAACCCTAATTGGACAAGAATAAGCCTAGGGAGGACGAAAATGACCTAATTGATCATCCAATGACACAAACACACCTATTAGATGCACAAGATTGGTTAAAAGCCCTAGTTGGACAACAATATGCCTAGGGAGGACGAAAATGACCTAATTGATCATCCAATGACACAAACACACCTATTGGATGCACAAGATTGGTTAAAAACCCTAATTGGACAAGAATATGCCTAGGGAGGACGAAAATGACCTAAATGTTAATCCAATGACACAAATGAACTTATTGGATGCACTAGATTGGTTAAAAACCCTAATTGGACAAGAATAATCCTAGGGAGGATCAAAGTGACCTAATTGATTATCCAATGACACAAACACTATTGGATGCACAAGATTGGTTAAAAACCCTAATTGGACAATAATATGCCTAGGGAGGACGAAAATGACCTAATTGATCATCCAATGACACAAACACACCTATAGGATGCACAAGATTGGTTAAAAACCCTAATTGGACAAGAATATGCCTAGGGAGGACGAAAATGACCTAAATGTTAATCCAATGACACAAATGAACTTATTGGATGCACTAGATTGGTTAAAAACCCTAATTGGACAATAATATGCCTAGGGAGGACGAAAATGACCTAATTGATCATCCAATGACACAAACACACCTATTGGATGCACAAGATTGGTTAAAAACCCAAGTTGGACAAGAATATGCCTAGGGAGGACGAAAATAACCTAATTGATCATCCAATGACACAAATGAACTTATTGGATGCACAAGATTTGTTAAAAACCCTAATTGGACAAGAATAAGCCTAGGAAGGACGAAAATAACTTAATTGATCATCCAATGACACAAACACACCTATTGGATGCACAAGATTGGTTAAAAACCCTAATTGGACAAGAATATGCCTAGGGAGGACGAAAATGACCTAAATATTAATTCAATGACACAAACAATGTTATTGGATGCACAAGATTGGTTAAAAACCCTAATTGGACAAGAATATGCCTAGGGAGGACGGATATGACCTAAATGATAATCCAATGACACAAATGAACTTATTGGATGCACAAGATTGGTTAAAACCCCTAATTGGACAAGAATAAGTCTAGGGAGAACAAAAATGACCTAAATGTTAATCCAATGACACAACTCAACTTATTGGATGCACTAGATTGGTTAAAAACCCTAATTGGACAAGAATAAGCCTAGGGAGGATGAAAATGACCTATCTGATCATCCAATAACACAAACACACCTATTGGATGCACAAGATTGGTTAAAAACCCTAGTTGGACAAGAACATGCCTAGGGAGGACGAAAATGACCTAATTTATCATCCAACGACACTAATGAACTTATTGGATGCACAAGATTGGTTAAATACCCTAATTGGACAAGAATAAGCCTAAGGAGGACGAAAATGACCTAATTGATCATCCAATGACACAAACACACCTATTGGATGCACAAGATTGGTTAAAAACGCTAATTGGACAAGAATCTGCCTAGGGAGGACGAAAATGACCTAATTGATCATTTAATGACACAAACACACCTATTGGATGCACAAGATTGGTTAAAAACCCTAATTGGAAAAGAATATGCCTAGGGAGGACGAATATGACCTAGATGTTAATCAAATAACACAAATGAACTTATTGGATGCACAAGATTGGTTAAAAACCCTAATTGGACAAGAATAAGCCTAGGGAGGACGAAAATGACCTAATTGATCATCCAATGACACAAACACACCTATTAGATGCACAAGATTGGTTAAAAGCCCTAGTTGGACAACAATATGCCTAGGGAGGACGAAAATGACCTAATTGATCATCCAATGACACAAACACACCTATTGGATGCACAAGATTGGTTAAAAACCCTAATTGGACAAGAATATGCCTAGGGAGGACGAAAATGACCTAAATGTTAATCCAATGACACAAATGAACTTATTGGATGCACTAGATTGGTTAAAAACCCTAATTGGACAAGAATAATCCTAGGGAGGATAAAAGTGACCTAATTGATTATCCAATGACACAAACACTATTGGATGCACAAGATTGGTTAAAAACCCTAATTGGACAAGAATATGCCTAGGGAGGACGAAAATGACCTAAATGTTAATCCAATGACACAAATTAACTTATTGGATGCACAAGATTGGTTAAAAACCCTTATTGGACAAGAATAAGCCTAGGAAGGACGAAAGTGACCTAATTGATCATCCAATGACACAAACACACCTATTGGATGCACAAGATTGGTTAAAAACCCTAATTGGACAAGAATATGCCTAGGGAGGACGAAAATGACCTAATTGATCATCCAATGACACAAACACACCTATAGGATGCACAAGATTGGTTCAAAACCCTAATTGGACAAGAATATGCCTAGGGACGACGAAAATGACCTAAATTGATCATCCAATGACATAAATGATCTTATTGGATGCACAAGATTTGTTAAAAACCCTAATTGGACAAGAATAAGCCTAGGGAGGACGAAAATGACCTAATTGATCATCCAATGACACAAACACACCTATTGGATGCACAAGATTGGTTAAAAACCCTAACTGGACAAGAATATGCCTAGGGAGGACGAAAATGACCTAATTGATCATCCAATGACACAAATGAACTTATTGGATGTACAAGATTGGTTAAAAACCCTAATTGGACAAAAATAAGCCTAGGGAGGACGAAAATGACCTAATTGATCATCCAATGACACAAACACACCTATTGGATGCACAAGATTGGTTAAAAACCCTAACTGGACAAGAATATGCCTAGGGAGGACGAAAATGACCTAATTGATAATCCAATGACACAAACACACCTATTGGATGCACAAGATTGGTTAAAAACCGTAATTGGACAAGAATAAGCCTAGGGAGAACGAAAATGACCTAAATGTTAATCCAATGACACAACTCAACTTATTGGATGCACAAGATTGGTTAAAAACCCTAATTGGACAAGAATATGCCTAGGGAGGACGAAAATGACCTAATTAATCATCCAATGACACAAACACACCTATTGGATGCACAAGATTGGTTAAAAACCCTAATTGGACAAGAATAAGCCTAAGGAGGACGAAAATGACCTAATTGATCATCCAATGACACAAACACACCTATTGGATGCACAAGATTGGTTAAAAACCCTAATTGGACAAGAATATGCCTTGAGAGGACGAAAATGACCTAAATATTAGTTCAATGAAACAAACAAACTTATTGGATGCTCAAGATTGGTTAAAAACCCTAATTGGACAAGAATAAGCATAGGGAGGACGAAAATGACCTAATTGATCATCCAATGACACAAACACACCTATTGGATGCACAAGATTGGTTAAAAACCCTAATTGGACAAGAATAAGCCTAGGGAGGACGAGAATGACCTAATTGATCATCCAATGACACAACTCAACTTATTGGATGCACAAGATTGATTAAAAACCCTAATTGGACAAGAATAAGCCTAGGGAGGACGAAAATGACCTAATTGATCATCCAATGACACAAACACACCTATTGGATGCACAAGATTGGTTAAAAACCCTAATTGGACAAGAATATGCCTAGGGAGGACGAAAATGACCTAATTGATCATCCAATGACACAAACACACCTATTGGACGCACAAGATTGGTTAAAAACCCTAATTGGACAAGAATATGCCTAGGGAGGATGAAAATGACCTAAATATTAATTCAATGACACAAAGAAACTTATTGGATGCACAAGATTGATTAAAAACCCTAATTGGACAAGAATAAGCCTAGGGAGGACGAAAATGACCTAATTGATCAACCAATGACACAAACACACCTATTGGATGCACAAGATTGGTTAAAAACCCTAATTGGACAAGAATATGCCTAGGGAGGACGAATATGACCTAAATGTTAATCCAATAACACAAATGAACTTATTGGATGCACAAGATTGGTTAAAAACCCTAATTGGGCAAGAATAAGCCTAGGGAGAACGAAAATGACCTAAATGTTAATCCAATGACACAACTCAACTTATTGGATGCACAAGATTGGTTAAAAACCCTAATTGGACAAGAATAAGCCTAGGGAGGACGAAAATAACCTAATTGATCATCCAATGACACAAACACACCTATTGGATGCACAAGATTGGTTAAAAACCCTAATTGGACAAGAATATGCCTAGGGAGGACGAAAATGACCTAAATGTTAATCCAATGACACAAATGAACTTATTGGATTCACAAGATTGGTTAAAAACCCTAATTGGACAAGAATAAGACTAGGGAGGACGAAAATGACCTAATTGATCATCCAATGACACAAACACACCTATTGGATGCACAAGATTGGTTAAAAACCCTAATTGGACAAGAATATGTCTAGGGAGGACGAAAATGACCTAAATATTAATTCAATGACACAAACAAACTTATTGGATGCACAAGATTGGTTAAAAACCCTAATTGGACAAGAATATGCCTAGGGAGGACGAAAATGACCTAATTGATCATTCAATGACACAAACACACCTATTGGATGCACAAGATTGGTTAAAAACCCTAATTGGACAAGAATAAGCCTAGGGAGGACGAAAATGGCCTAATTGATCATCCAATGACACAAACACACCTATTGGATGCACAAGATTGGTTAAAAACCCTAATTGGGCAAGAATAAGCCTAGGGAGGACGAAAATGACCTAATTGATCATCCAATGACACAAACACACCTATTGGATGCACAAGATTGGTTAAAAACCCTAATTGGACAAGAATAAGGCTAGGGAGGACGAAAATGACCTAAATGATCATCCAATGACACAAACACACCTATTGGATGCACAAGATTGGTTAAAAACCCTAATTGGACAAGAATAAGCCTAGGGAGGACGAAAATGACCTAATTGATCATCCAATGACACAAACACACCTATTGGATGCACAAGATTGGTTAAAAACCCTAATTGGACAAGAATAAGCCTAGTGAGGACCAAAATGACCTAATAGATCATCCAATGACACAAACACACCTATTGGAAGCACAAGATTGGTTAAAAACCCTAATTGGACAATAATATGCCTAGGGAGGACGAAAATGACCTAAATGTTAATCCAATGACACAAATGAACTTATTGGATGCACAAGATTGGTTAAAAACCCTAATTGGACAAGAATAAGCCTAGGAAGGACGAAAATGACCTAATTGATCATCCAATGACACAAACACACCTATTGGATGCACAAGATTGGTTAAAAACCCTAACTGGACAAGAATATGCCTAGGGAGGACGAAAATGACCTAATTGATCATCCAATGACACATATGAACTTATTGGATGCACAAGATTGGTTAAAAACCCTAATTGGACAAGAATAAGCATAGGGAGGACGAAAATGACCTAATTGATCATCCAATGACACAAACACACCTATTGGATGCACAAGATTGGTTAAAAACCCTAATTAGACAAGAATATGCCTAGGGAGGACGAAAATGACCTAATTGATCATCCAATGACACAAACACACCTATTGGATGCACAAGATCGGTTAAAAACCCTAATGGGACAAGAATAAGCCTAGGGAGGACGAAAATGACCTAATTGATCATCCAATGACACAAACACACCTATTGGATGCACAAGATTGGTTAAAAACCCTAATTGGACAAGAATATGCCTAGGGAGGACGAAAATGACCTAATTGATCATCCAATGACACAAATGAACGTATTGGATGCACAAGATTAGTTAAAAAGCCTAATTGGACAAGAATATGCTTAGGGAGGACGAAAATAACCTAATTGATCATCCAATGACACAAACACACCTATTGGATGCACAAGATTGGTTAAAAACCCTAATTGGACAAGAATATGCCTAGGGAGGACGAAAATGACCTAATTGATCATCCAATGACACAAACACACCTATTGGATGCACAAGATTGGTTAAAAACCCTAATTGGACAAGAATATGCCTAGGGAGGACGAAAATGACCTAATTGATCATCCAATGACACAAACACACCTATTGGATGCAGAAGATTGGTTAAAAACCCTAATTGGACAATAATATGCGTAGGGAGGACGAAAATGACCTAAATATTAATTCAATGACACAAACAAACTTATTGGATTCACAAGATTGGTTAAAAACCCTAATTGGGCAAGAATAGGCCTAGGGAGGACGAAAATGACCTAATTGATCATCCAATGACACAAACACACCTATTGGATGCACAAGATTGGTTAAAAACCCTAATTGGACAAGAATAAGCCTAGGGAGGACGAAAATGACCTAATTGATCATCCAATGACACAAACACACCTATTGGATGCACAAGATTGGTTAAAAACCCTAATTGGACAAGAATATGCCTAGGGAGGACGAAAATGACCTAATTGATCATCCAATGACACAAACACACCTATTGGATGCACAAGATTGGTTAAAAACCCTAATTTGACAAGAATAAGCCTAGGGAGGACGAAAATGACCTAATTGATCATCCAATGACACAGACACACCTATTGGATGCACAAGATTGGTTAAAAACCCTAATTGGACAAGAATATGCCTAGGGAGGACGAAAATGACCGAAATATTAATTCAATGACACAAACAAAGTTATTGGATGCACAAGATTGTTTAAAAACCCTAATTGGACAAGAATAAGCCTAGGGAGGACGTAAATGACCTAATTGATCATCCAATGACACAAACACACCTATTGGATGCACAAGATTGGTTAAAAACCCTAATTGGACAAGAATATGCCTAGGGAGGACGAAAATGACCTAAATATTAATTCAGTGACACAAACAAAGTTATTGGATGCACAAGATTGATTAAAAACCCTAATTTGACAAGAATAAGTCTAGGTAGGACGAAAATGACCTAATCGATCATCCAATGACACAAACACACCTATTGGATGCACAAGATTGGTTAAAAACCCTAATTGGACAAGAATATGCCTAGGGAGGACGAAAATGACCTAAATGTTAATCCAATGACACAAATGAACTTATTGGATGCACAACATTGGTTAAAAACCCTAATTGGACAAGAGTAAGCCTAGGAAGGACGAAAATAACCTAATTGATCATCCAATGACACAAACACACCTATTGGATGCACAAGATTGGTTAAAAACCCTAATTGGACAAGAATATGCCTAGGGAGGACGAAAATGACCTAAATATTAATTCAATGACACAAACAAAGTTATTGGATGAACAAGATTGATTAAAAACCCTAATCTGACAAGAATAAGTCTAGGTAGGACGAAAATGACCTAATTGATCATCCAATGACACAAACACACCTATTGGATGCACAAGATTGGTTAAAAACCCTAATTGGACAAGAATATGCCTAGGGAGGACGAAAATGACCTAAATATTAATTCAATGACACAAACAAAGTTATTGGATGCACAAGATTGATTAAAAACCCTAATTTGACAAGAATAATTCTAGGTAGGACGAAATTGACCTAATTGATCATCCAATGACACAAACACACCTATTGGATGCACAAGATTGGTTAAAAACCCTAATTGGACAAGAATAAGCCTAGGGACGACAAAAACGACCTAATTGATCATCCAATGACACAAACACACCTATTGGATGCACAAGATTGGTTAAAAACCCTAATTGGACAAGAATAAGCCTAGGGAGGACGAAAATGACCTAATTGATCATCCAATGACACAAACACACCTATTGGATGCACAAGATTGGTTAAAAACCCTAATTGGACAAGAATATGCCTAGGGAGGACGAAAATGACCTAATTGATCATCCAATGACACAAACACACCTATAGGATGCACAAGATTGGTTAAAAACCCTAACTGGACAAGAATATGCCTAGGGAGGACGAAAATGACCTAAATGTTAATCCAATGACACAAATGAACTTATTGGATGCACTAGATTGGTTAAAAACCCTAATTGGACAAGAATAAGCCTAGGGAGGATCAAAGTGACCTAATTGATTATCCAATGACACAAACACACCTATTGGATGCACAAGATTGGTTAAAAACCCAAGTTGGACAAGAATATGCCTAGGGAGGACGAAAATAACCTAATTGATCATCCAATGACACAAATGAACTTATTGGATGCACAAGATTTGTTAAAAACCCTAATTGGACAAGAATAAGCCTAGGAAGGACGAAAATAACTTAATTGATCATCCAATGACACAAACACACCTATTGGATTCACAAGATTGGTTAAAAACCCTAATTGGACAAGAATATGCCTAGGGAGGACGAAAATGACCTAAATATTAATTCAATGACACAAACAATGTTATTGGATGCACAAGATTGGTTAAAAACCCTAATTGGACAAGAATATGCCTAGGGAGGACGGATATGACCTAAATGTTAATCCAATGACACAAATGAACTTATTGGATGCACAAGATTGGTTAAAACCCCTAATTGGACAAGAATAAGTCTAGGGAGAACAAAAATGACCTAAATGTTAATCCAATGACACAACTCAACTTATTGGATGCACTAGATTGGTTAAAAACCCTAATTGGACAAGAATAAGCCTAGGGAGGATGAAAATGACCTATCTGATCATCCAATAACACAAACACACCTATTGGATGCACAAGATTGGTTAAAAACCCTAGTTGGACAAGAACATGCCTAGGGAGGACGAAAATGACCTAATTTATCATCCAATGACACTAATGAACTTATTGGATGCACAAGATTGGTTAAATACCCTAATTGGACAAGAATAAGCCTAAGGAGGACGAAAATGACCTAATTGATCATCCAATGACACAAACACACCTATTGGATGCACAAGATTGGTTAAAAACCCTAATTGGACAAGAATCTGCCTAGGGAGGACGAAAATGACCTAATTGATCATCCAATGACACAAACACACCTATTGGATGCACAAGATTGGTTAAAAACCCTAATTGGAAAAGAATATGCCTAGGGAGGACGAATATGACCTAGATGTTAATCAAATAACACAAATGAACTTATTGGATGCACAAGATTGGTTAAAAACCCTAATTGGACAAGAATAAGCCTAGGGAGGACGAAAATGACCTAATTGATCATCCAATGACACAAACACACCTATTAGATGCACAAGATTGGTTAAAAGCCCTAGTTGGACAACAATATGCCTAGGGAGGACGAAAATGACCTAATTGATCATCCAATGACACAAACACACCTATTGGATGCACAAGATTGGTTAAAAACCCTAATTGGACAAGAATATGCCTAGGGAGGACGAAAATGACCTAAATGTTAATCCAATGACACAAATGAACTTATTGGATGCACTAGATTGGTTAAAAACCCTAATTGGACAAGAATAATCCTAGGGAGTATCAAAGTGACCTAATTGATTATCCAATGACACAAACACTATTGGATGCACAAGATTGGTTAAAAACCCTAATTGGACAAGAATATGCCTAGGGAGGACGAAAATGACCTAAATGTTAATCCAATGACACAAATTAACTTATTGGATGCACAAGATTGGTTAAAAACCCTTATTGGACAAGAATAAGCCTAGGAAGGACGAAAACCACCTAATTGATCATCCAATGACACAAACACACCTATTGGATGCACAAGATTGGTTAAAAACCCTAATTGGACAAGAATATGCCTAGGGAGGACGAAAATGACCTAATTGATCATCCAATGACACAAACACACCTATTGGATGCACAAGATTGGTTAAAAATCCTAATTGGACAAGAATATGCCTAGGGAGGACGAAAATGACCTAAATATTAATTCAATGACACAAACAAACTTATCAGATGCACAAGATTGGTTAAAAACCCTAATTGGACAAGAATAAGCATAGGGAGGACGAAAATGACTTAATTGATCATCCAATGACACAAACACACCTATTAGATGCACAAGATTGGTTAAAAACCCTAATTGGACAAGAATAAGCCTAGGGAGGACGAAAATTACCTAATTGATCATCCAATGACACAAACACACCTATTGGATGCACAAGATTGGTTAAAAACCCTAATTGGACAAGAATATGCCTAGGGAGGACGAAAATGACCTAATTGATCATCCAATGACACAAACACACCTATTGGATGCAACAGATTGGTTAAAAACCCTAATTGGACCAGAATAAGCCTAGGGAGGACGAAAATTACCTAATTGATCATCCAATGACACAAACACACCTATTGGATGCACAAGATTGGTTAAAAACCCTAATTGGACAAGAATATGCCTAGGGAGGAGGAAAATGACATAAATGTTAAGCCAATGACACAAATGAACTTATTGGATGCACAAGATTGGTTAAAAACCCTAATTGGACAAGAATAAGCCTAGGGAGGACGAAAATGACCTAAATGTTAATCCAATGACACAGCTCAACTTATTGGATGCACAAGATTGGTTAAAAACCCTAATTGGACAAGAATAAGCCTAGGGAGGACGAAAATAACCTAATTGATCATCCAATGACACAAACACACCTATTGGTTGCACAAGATTGGTTAAAAACCCTAATTGGACAAGAATATGCCTAAGGAGGACGAAAATGACCTAAATATTAATTCAATGACACAAACAAACTTATCGGATGCACAAGATTGGTTAAAAACCCTAATTGGATGCAGAAGATTGGTTAAAAACCCTAATTGGACAAGAATATGCCTAGGGAGGACGAAAATGACCTAATTGATCATCCAATGACACAAACACACCTATTGGATGCACAAGATTGGTTAAAAACCCTAATTGGACAAGAATAAGCCTAGGGAGGACGAAAATGACCTAAATGTTAATCCAATGACACAACTCAACTTATTGGATGCACAAGATTGGTTAAAAAACCCTAATTGGACAAGAATATGCCTAGGGAGGACAAAAATGACCTAATAGATCATCCAATGAAACAAACACACCTATTGGATGCACAAGATCGGTTTAAATCCCTAATTGGACAAGAATATGCCTAGGGAGGACGAAAATGACCTAATTGATCATCCAATGACACAAACACACCTATTGGATGCACAAGATTGGTTAAAAACCCTAATTGGACAAGAATATGCCTAGGGAGGACGAAAATGACCTAATTGATCATCCAATGACACAAACACACCTATTGGATGCACAAGATTGGTTAAAAACCCTAATTGGACAAGAATAAGCCTAGTGAGGACGAAAATGACCTAATTGATCATCAAATGACACTAACACACCTATTGGAAGCACAAGAATGGTTAATAACCCTACTTGGACAAGAATATGCCTAGGGAGGACGAAAATGACCTAATTGATCATCCAATGACACAAATGAACATATTGGATGCACAAGATTTGTTAAAAACCCTAATTGGACAAGAATAAGTCTAGGGAGGACGAAAATGACCTAATTGATCATCCAATGACACAAACACACCTATTGGATGCACAAGATTGGTTAAAAACCCTAATTGGACAAGAATATGCCTAGGGAGGACGAAAATGACCTAATTGATCATCCAATGACACAAACACACCTATTGGATGCACAAGATTGGTTAAAAACCCTAATTGGACAAGAATAAGCCTAGGGAGGACAAAAATGACCTAATTGATCATCCAATGACACAAACACACCTATTGGATGCACAAGATTGGTTACAAACCCTAATTGGACAAAAATAAGCCTAGGGAGGACGAAAATGACCTAATTGATCATCCAATGACACAAACACACCTATTGGATGCACAAGATTGGTTAAAAACCCTAATTGGACAAGAATATGCCTAGGGAGGACGAAAATGACCTAATTGATCATCCAATGACACAAACACACCTATTGGATGCAAAAGATTGGTTAAAAACCCTAATTGGACAAGAATTAGCCTAGGGAGGACGAAAATGACCTAATTGATCATCCAATGACACAAACACACCTATTGGATGCACAAGATTGGTTAAAAACCCTAATTGGACAAGAATATGCTTAGGGAGGACTAAAATGACCTAAATATTAATTCAATGACACAAACAAAGTTATTGGATGCACAAGATTGGTTAAAAACCCTAATTGGACAAGAATAAGCCTAGGGAGGACGAAAATGACCTAATTGATCATCCAATGACACAAACACACCTATTGGATGCACAAGATCGGTTAAAAACCCTAGTTGGACAAGAATATGCCTAGGGAGGAGGAAAATGACCTAAATATTAATTCAATGACACAAACAAAGTTATTGGATGCACAAGATTGGTTAAAAACCCTAATTGGACAAGAATAAGCCTAGGGAGGACGAAAATGACCTAATTGATCATCCAATGACACAAACACACCTATTGGATGCACAAGATTGGTTAAAAACCCTAGTTGGACAACAATATGCCTAGGGAGGACGAAAATGACCTAATTGATCATCCAATGACACAAATGAACTTATTGGATGCACAAGATTGGTTAAAAACCATAATTGGACAAGAATATGCCTAGGGAGGAGGAAAATGACCTAAATATTAATTCAATGACACAAACAAAGTTATTGGATGCACAAGATTGGTTAAAAACCCTAATTGGACAAGAATATGCCTAGGGAAAAGGAAAATGACCTAAATATTAATTCAATGACACAAACAAAGTTATTGGATGCACAAGATTGGTTAAAAACCCTAATTGGACAAGAATAAGCCTAGGGAGGACGAAAATGACCTAATTGATCATCCAATGACACAAACACACCTATTGGATGCACAAGATTGGTTAAAAACCCTAGTTGGACAAGAATATGCCTAGGGAGGACGAAAATGACCTAATTGATCATCCAATAACACAAATGAACTTATTGGATGCACAAGATTGGTTAAAAACCTTAATTGGACAAGAATAAGCCTAGGGAGGACGAAAATGACCTAATTGATCATCCAATGACACAAACACACCTATTGGATGCACAAGATTGGTTAAAAACCCAAGTTGGACAAGAATATGCCTAGGGAGGACGAAAATAACCTAATTGATCATCCAATGACACAAATGAACTTATTGGATGCACAAGATTTGTTAAAAACCCTAATTGGACAAGAATAAGCTTAGGAAGGACGAAAATAACTTAATTGATCATCCAAAGACACAAACACACCTATTGGATGCACAAGATTGGTTAAAAACCCTAATTGGACAAGAATAATCCTAGGGAGGACGAAAATGACCTAAATATTAATTCAATGACACAAACAAAGTTATTGGATGCACAAGATTGGTTAAAAACCCTAATTGGACAAGAATAAGCCTAGGGAGGACGAAAATGACCTAATTGATCATCCAATGACACAAACACACCTATTGGATGCACAAGATTGGTTAAAAACCCAAGTTGGACAAGAATATGCCTAGGGAGGACGAAAATAACCTAATTGATCATCCAATGACACAAATGAACTTATTGGATGCACAAGGTTTGTTAAAAACCCTAATTGGACAAGAATAAGCTTAGGAAGGACGAAAATAACTTAATTGATCATCCAAAGACACAAACACACCTATTGGATGCACAAGATTGGTTAAAAACCCTAATTGGACAAGAATATGCCTAGGGAGGACGAAAATGACCTAAATATTAATTCAATGACACAAACAAAGTTATTGGATGCACAAGATTGGTTAAAAACCCTAATTGGACAAGAATAAGCCTAGGGAGGACGAAAATGACCTAATTGATCATCCAATGACACAAACACACCTATTGGATGCACAAGATTGGTTAAAAACCCTAATTGGACAAGAATATGCCTAGGGAGGACGAAAATGACCTAAATATTAATTCAATGACACAAACAAAGTTATTGGATGCACAAGATTGGTGAAAAACCCTAATTGGACAAGAATAAGCCTAGGGGGAACGAAAATGACCTAATTGATCATCCAATGACACAAACACACCTATTGGATGCACAAGATTGGTTAAAAACCCTAATTGGACAAGAATATGCCTAGGGAGGACGAAAATGACCTAAATATTAATTCAATGACACAAACAAAGTTATTGGATGCACAAGATTGGTTAAAAACCCTAATTGGACAAGAATAAGCCTAGGGAGGACGAAAATGACCTAATTGATCATCCAATGACACAAACACACCTATTGGTTGCACAAGATTGGCTAAAAACCCTAATTGGACAAGAATAAGCCTAGGGATGACGAAAATGACCTAATTGATCATCCAATGACACAAACACACCTATTGGAAGCACAAGATTGGTTAAAAACCCTAATTGGACAAGAATATGCCTAGGGAGGACGAAAATGACCTAATTGTTAATCCAATGACACAAATGAACTTATTGGATGCACAAGATTGGTTAAAAACCCTAATTGGACAAGAATAAGCCTAGGGAGGACGAAAATGACCTAATTGATCATCCAATGACACAAACACACCTATTGGATTCACAAGATTGGTTAAAAATCCTAATTGGACAAGAATATGCCTAGGGAGGACGAAAATGACCTAAATATTAATTCAATGACACAAACCAAGTTATTGGATGCACAAGATTGGTTAAAAACCCTAATTGGACAAGAATAAGCCTAGGGAGGACGAAAATGACCTAAATGCTAATCCAATGACACAACTCAACTTATTGGATGCACAAGATTGGTTAAAAACCCTAATTGGTCAAGAATA
The DNA here is from genome assembly GCA_037974775.1 of Cicer pinnatifidum. NCBI lineage: Eukaryota > Viridiplantae > Streptophyta > Magnoliopsida > Fabales > Fabaceae > Cicer > Cicer pinnatifidum. Next base: position 76,496 of record JBBPBR010001752.1, read on the forward strand.
AGCCTAGGGAGGACGAAAATGACCTAATTGATCATCCAATGACACAAACACACCTATTGGATGCACAAAATTGGTTAAAAACCCTAATTGGACAAGAATATGCCTAGGGAGGACGAAAATGACCTAAATATTAATTCAATGACATAAACAAACTTGTTGGATGCACAAGATTGGTTAAAAACCCTAATTGGACAAGAATAAGCCTAGGGAGGACGAAAATGACCTAATTGATCATCCAATGACACAAACACACCTATTGGATGCACAAGATTGGTTAAAAACCCTAATTGGACCAGAATAAGCCTAGTGAGGACGAAAATGACCTAATTGATCATCCAATGACACAAACACACCTATTGGATGCACAAGATTGGTTAAAAACCCTAATTGGACAAGAATAAGCATAGAAAGGACGAAAATGACCTAATTGATCATCCAATGACACAAACACACCTATTGGATGCACAAGATTGGATAAAAACCCTAATTGGATAAGAATATGCCTAGGGAGGACGAAAATGACCTAATTGATCATCCAATGACACAAACACACCTATTGGATGCACAAGATTGGTTAAAAACCCTAATTGGACAAGAATATGCCTAGGGAGGAGGAAAATGACCTAATTGATCATCCAATGACACAAACACACCTATTGGATGCACAAGATTGGTTAAAAACCCTAATTGGTCAAGAATATGCCTAGGGAGGACGAAAATGACCTAAATATTAATTCAATGACACAAACAAAGTTATTGGATGCACAAGATTGGTTAAAAACCCTAATTGGACAAGAATAAGCCTAGGGAGGACGAAAATGACCTAATTGATCATCAAATGACACAAACACACCTATTGGATGCACAAGATTGGTTAAAAACCCTAGTTGGACAAGAATATGCCAAAGGAGGACGAAAATAACCTAATTGATCATCCAATGACACAAATGAACTTATTGGATGCACAAGATTGGTTAAAAACCCAAGTTGGACAAGAATATGCCTAGGGAGGACGAAAATAACCTAATTGATCATCCAATGACACAAATGAACTTATTGGATGCACAAGATTTGTTAAAAACCCTAATTGGACAAGAATAAGCCTAGGAAGGACGAAAATAACTTAATTGATCATCCAATGACACAAACACACCTATTGGATGCACAAGATTGGTTAAAAACCCTAATTGGACAAGAATATGCCAAGGGAGGACGAAAATGACCTAAATATTAATTCAATGACACAAACAATGTTATTGGATGCACAAGATTGGTTAAAAACCCTAATTGGACAAGAATCTGCCTAGGGAGGACGAAAATGACCTAATTGATCATCCAATGACACAAACACCCCTATTGGATGCACAAGATTTGTTAAAAACCCTAATTGGACAAGAATATGCCTTGGGAGGACGAAAATGAGCTAAATAATAATTCAATGACACAAACAAAGTTATTGGATGCACAAGATTGGTTAAAAACCCTAATTGGACAAGAATCTGCCTAGGGATGACGAAAATGACCTATTTGATCATCCAATGACACAAACACACCTATTGGATGCACAAGATTGGTTAAAAACCCTAATTGGACAAGAATATGCCTAGGGAGGACGAAAATGACCTAAATATTAATTCAATGACACAAACAATGTTATTGGATGCACAAGATTGGTTAAAAACCCTAATTGGACAAGAATCTGCCTAGGGAGGACGAAAATGACCTAATTGATCATCCAATGACACAAACACCCCTATTGGATGCACAAGATTTGTTAAAAACCCTAATTGGACAAGAATATGCCTAGGGAGGACGAAAATGAGCTAAATAATAATTCAATGACACAAACAAAGTTATTGGATGCACAAGATTGGTTAAAAACCCTAATTGGACAAGAATCTGCCTAGGGATGACGAAAATGACCTAATTGATCATCCAATGACACAAACACACCTATTGGATGCACAAGATTGGTTAAAAACCCAAGTTGGACAAGAATATGCCTAGGGAGGACGAAAATAACCTAATTGATCATCCAATGACACAAATGAACTTATTGGATGCACAAGATTTGTTAAAAACCCTAATTGGACAAGAATAAGCCTAGGAAGGACGAAAATAACTTAATTGATCATCCAATGACACAAACACACCTATTGGATGCACAAGATTGGTTAAAAACCCTAATTGGACAAGAATAATCCTAGGGAGGACGCAAATGACCTAAATATTAATTCAATGACACAAACAAAGTTATTGGATGCACAAGATTGGTTAAAAACCCTAATTGGACAAGAATAAGCCTAGGGAGGACGAAAATGACCTAATTGATCATCCAATGACACAAACACACCTATTGGATGCACAAGATTGGTTAAAAACCCAAGTTGGACAAGAATATGCCTAGGGAGGACGAAAATAACCTAATTGATCATCCAATGACACAAATGAACTTATTGGATGCACAAGATTTGTTAAAAACCCTAATTGGACAAGAATAAGCCTAGGAAGGACGATAATAACTTAATTGATCATCAATTGACACAAACACACCTATTGGATGCACAAGATTGGTTAAAACCCTAATTGGACAAGAATATGCCTAGGGAGGACGAAAATGACCTAAATATTAATTCAATGACACAAACATAGTTATTGGATGCACAAGATTGATTAAAAACCCTAATTTGACAAGAATAAGTCTAGGTAGGACGAAAATGACCTAATTGATCATCCAATGACACAAACACACCTATTGGATGCACAAGATTGGTTAAAAACCCTAATTGGACAAGAATAAGCCTAGGGAGGACGAAAACGACCTAATTGATCATCCAGTGACACAAACACACCTATTGGATGCACAAGATTGGTTAAAAACCCTAATTGGACAAGAATAAGCCTAGGGAGGAAGAAAACGACCTAATTGATCATCCAATGACACAAACACACCTATTGGATGCACAAGATTGGTTAAAAACCCTAATTGGACAAGAATAAGCCTAGGGAGGACGAAAATGACCTAAATGTTAATCCAATGACACAACTCAACTTATTGGAAGCACTAGATTGGTTAAAAACCCTAATTGGACAAGAATAAACCTAGGGAGGACGAAAATGACCTAATTGATCATCCAATGAAACAAAAACACCAATTGGATGCACAAGATTCGTTAAAAACCCTAATTGGACAAGAATATGCCTAGGGAGGACGAAAATGACCTAATTGATCATCCAATGACACAAACACACCTATTGGATGCACAAGATTGGTTAAAAACCCTAATTGGACAAGAATATGCCTAGGGAGGACGAAAATGACCTAATTGATCATCCAATGACACAAACACACCTATTGGATGCACAAGATTGGTTAAAAACCCTAATTGGACAAGAATATGCCTAGGGAGGACGAAAATGACCTAATTGATCATCCAATGACACAAACACACCTATTGGATGCATAAGATTGGTTAAAAACCCAAATTGGACAAGAATATGCCTAGGGAGGACGAAAATGACCTAATTGATCATCCAATGATACAACACACCTATTGGATGCACAAGATTGGTTAAAAACCCTAATTGGATAAGAATATGCATAGGGAGGACGAAAATGACCTAATTGATCATCCAATGACACAAACACACCTATTGGATGCACAAGATTGGTTAAAAACCCTAATTGGACAAGAATATGCCTAGGGAGGAAGAAAATGACCTAAATATTAATTTAATGACACAAACAAACTTATCGGATGCACATGATTGGTTAAAAACCCTAATTGGACAAGAATAAGCCTAGGGAGGACGAAAATGACCTAATTGATCATCCAATGACACAAACACACCTATTGGATGCACAAGATTGGTTAAAAACCCTAGTTGGACAAGAATATGCATAGGGAGGACGAAAATGACCTAAATATTAATTCAATGACACAAACAATGTTATTGGATGCACAAGATTGGTTAAAAACCCTAATTGGACAAGAATAAGCCTAGGGAGGACGAAAATGACCTAATTGATCATCCAATGACACAAACACACCTAGTGGATGCACAAGATAGGTGAAAAACCCTAATTGGACAAGAATATGCCTAGGGAGGACGAAAATGACCTAAATATTAATTCAATGACACAAACAAAGTTATTGGATGCACAAGATTGGTTAAAAACCCTAATTGGACAAGAATAAGCCTAGGGAGGACGAAAATGACCTAATTGATCATCCAATGACAGAAACACACCTATTGGATGCACAAGATTGGTTAAAAACCCTAATTGGAAAAGAATATGCCAAGGGAGGACGAAAATGACCTAAATATTAATTCAATGACACAAACAAAGTTATTGGATGCACAAGATTGGTTAAAAACCCTAATTGGACAAGAATAAGCCTAGGGAGGACGAAAATGACCTAATTGATCATTCAATGACACAAACACACCTATTGGATGCACAAGATTGGTTAAAAAGCCTAATTGGACAAGAATATGCCTAGGGAGGAGGAAAATGACCTAAATATTAATTCAATGACACAAACAAAGTTATTGGATGCACAAGATTGGTTAAAAACCCTAATTGGACAAGAATAAGCCTAGGGAGGACGAAAATGACCTAATTGATCATCCAATGACACAAACTCACCTATTGGATGCCCAAGATTGGTTAAAACCCCTAATTGGACAAGAATATGCCTAGGGAGGACGAAAATGACCTAAATGTTAATCCAATGACACAAATAAACTTATTGGATGCACAAGATTGGTTAAAAACCCTAATTGGACAAGAATAAGCCTAGGGAGGACGAAAATGACCTAATTGATCATCAAATGACACAAACACACCTATTGGATGCACAAGATTGGTTAAAAACCCTAGTTGGACAAGAATATGCCAAAGGAGGACGAAAATAACCTAATTGATCATCCAATGACACAAATGAACTTATTGGATGCACAAGATTTGTTAAAAACCCTAATTGGACAAGAATCTGACTAGGGAGGACGAAAATGACCTAATTGATCATCCAATGACACAAACACACCTATTGGATGCACAAGATTGGTTAAAAACCCTAATTGGAAAAGAATATGCCTAGGGAGGACGAATATGACCTAGATGTTAATCAAATAACACAAATGAACTTATTGGATGCACAAGATTGGTTAAAAACCCTAATTGGACAAGAATAAGCCTAGGGAGGACGAAAATGACCTAATTGATCATCCAATGACACAAACACACCTATTAGATGCACAAGATTGGTTAAAAGCCCTAGTTGGACAACAATATGCCTAGGGAGGACGAAAATGACCTAATTGATCATCCAATGACACAAACACACCTATTGGATGCACAAGATTGGTTAAAAACCCTAATTGGACAAGAATATGCCTAGGGAGGACGAAAATGACCTAAATGTTAATCCAATGACACAAATGAACTTATTGGATGCACTAGATTGGTTAAAAACCCTAATTGGACAAGAATAATCCTAGGGAGGATCAAAGTGACCTAATTGATTATCCAATGACACAAACACTATTGGATGCACAAGATTGGTTAAAAACCCTAATTGGACAATAATATGCCTAGGGAGGACGAAAATGACCTAATTGATCATCCAATGACACAAACACACCTATAGGATGCACAAGATTGGTTAAAAACCCTAATTGGACAAGAATATGCCTAGGGAGGACGAAAATGACCTAAATGTTAATCCAATGACACAAATGAACTTATTGGATGCACTAGATTGGTTAAAAACCCTAATTGGACAAGAATAAGCCTAGGGAGGATCAAAGTGACCTAATTGATTATCCAATGACACAAACACACCTATTGGATGCACAAGACTGGTTAAAAACCCAAGTTGGACAAGAATATGCCTAGGGAGGACGAAAATAACCTAATTGATCATCCAATGACACAAATGAACTTATTGGATGCACAAGATTTGTTAAAAACCCTAATTGGACAAGAATAAGCCTAGGAAGGACGAAAATAACTTAATTGATCATCCAATGACACAAACACACCTATTGGATGCACAAGATTGGTTAAAAACCCTAATTGGACAAGAATATGCCTAGGGAGGACGAAAATGACCTAAATATTAATTCAATGACACAAACAATGTTATTGGATGCACAAGATTGGTTAAAAACCCTAATTGGACAAGAATCTGCCTAGGGAGGACGAAAATGACCTAATTGATCATCCAATGACACAAACACCCCTATTGGATGCACAAGATTTGTTAAAAACCCAAATTGGACAAGAATATGCCTAGGGAGGACGAAAATGAGCTAAATAATAATTCAATGACACAAACAAAGTTATTGGATGCACAAGATTGGTTAAAAACCCTAATTGGACAAGAATCTGCCTAGGGATGACGAAAATGACCTAATTGATCATCCAATGACACAAACACACCTATTGGATGCACAATATTGGTTAAAAACCCAAGTTGGACAAGAATATGCCTAGGGAGGACGAAAATAACCTAATTGATCATCCAATGACACAAATGAACTTATTGGATGCACAAGATTTGTTAAAAACCCTAATTGGACAAGAATAAGCCTAGGAAGGACGAAATAAACTTAATTGATCATCCAATGACACAAACACACCTATTGGATGCACAAGATTGGTTAAAAACCCTAATTGGACAAGAATAATCCTAGGGAGGACGAAAATGACCTAAATATTAATTCAATGACACAAACAAAGTTATTGGATGCACAAGATTGGTTAAAAACCCTAATTGGACAAGAATAAGCCTAGGGAGGACGAAAATGACCTAATTGATCATCCAATGACACAAACACACCTATTGGATGCACAAGATTGGTTAAAAACCCAAGTTGGACAAGAATATGCCTAGGGAGGACGAAAATAACCTAATTGATCATCCAATGACACAAATGAACTTATTGGATGCACAAGGTTTGTTAAAAACCCTAATTGGACAAGAATAAGCTTAGGAAGGACGAAAATAACTTAATTGATCATCCAAAGACACAAACACACCTATTGGATGCACAAGATTGGTTAAAAACCCTAATTGGACAAGAATATGCCTAGGGAGGACGAAAATGACCTAAATATTAATTCAATGACACAAACAAAGTTATTGGATGCACAAGATTGGTTAAAAACCCTAATTGGACAAGAATAAGCCTAGGGAGGACGAAAATGACCTAATTGATCATCCAATGACACAAACACACCTATTGGATGCACAAGATTGGTTAAAAACCCTAATTGGACAAGAATATGCCTAGGGAGGACGAAAATGACCTAAATATTAATTCAATGACACAAACAAAGTTATTGGATGCACAAGATTGGTGAAAAACCCTAATTGGACAAGAATAAGCCTAGGGGGAACGAAAATGACCTAATTGATCATCCAATGACACAAACACACCTATTGGATGCACAAGATTGGTTAAAAACCCTAATTGGACAAGAATATGCCTAGGGAGGACGAAAATGACCTAAATATTAATTCAATGACACAAACAAAGTTATTGGATGCACAAGATTGGTTAAAAACCCTAATTGGACAAGAATAAGCCTAGGGAGGACGAAAATGACCTAATTGATCATCCAATGACACAAACACACCTATTGGATGCACAAGATTGGTTAAAACCGTAATTGGACAAGAATATGCCTAGGGAGGACGAAAATGACCTAAATATTAATTCAATGACACAAACAAAGTTATTGGATGCACAAGATTGGTTAAAAACCCTAATTGGACAAGAATAAGCCTAGGGAGGACGAAAATGACCTAATTGATCATCCAATGACACAATCACACCTATTGGATGCACAAGATTGGTTAAAAACCCTAATTGGACAAGAATAAGCCTAGGGAGGACGAAAATGACCTAAATGCTAATCCAATGACACAACTCAACTTATTGGATGCAGAAGATTGGTTAAAAACCCTAATTGGGCAAGAACAAGCCTAGGGAGGACGAAAATGACCTAATTGATCATCCAATGACACAAACACGCCTATTGGATGCACAAAATTGGTTAAAAACCCTAGTTGGACAAGAACATGCCTAGGGAAGACGAAAATGACCTAATTGATCATCCAATGACACAAACACACCTATTGGATGCACAAGATTGGTTAAAAACCCTAATTGGACAAGAATATGCCTAGGGAGGACGAAAATGACCTAATTGATCATCCAATGACACAAAGACACCTATTGGATGCACAAGATCGGTTAAAAACCCTAATTGGACAAGAATAAGCCTAGGGAGGACGAAAATGACCTAATTGATCATCCAATGACACAAACACACCTATTGGATGCACAAGATTGGTTAAAAACCCTAATTGGACAAGAATATGCCTAGGGAGGACGAAAATGACCTAATTGATCATCCAATGACACAAATGAACTTATTGGATGCACAAGATTAGTTAAAAACCCTAATTGGATAAGAATAAGCCAAGGGAGGACAAAAATAACCTAAATGTCAATCCAATGACACAACTCTACTTATTGGATGCACAAGATTGGTTAAAAACCCTAATTGGACAAGAATAAGCCTATGGTGGACGAAAATGACCTAATTGATCATCCAAAGACACAAACACACCTATTGGATGCACAAGATTGGTTAAAAACCCTAATTGGACAAGAATAAGCCTAGGGAGGACGAATATGACCTAAATGTTAATCCAATGACACAACTCAACTTATTGGATGCACAAGATTGGTTAAAAACCCTAATTGGACAAGAATAAGCCTAGGGAGGACAAAAATGACCTAATTGATCATCCAATGACACAAAAACACCTATTGGATGCACAAGATTGGTTAAAAAGCCTAATTGGACAAGAATATGCCTAGGGAGGACGAAAATGACCTAAGTTATCATCCAATGACACAAACAAACCTAATGGATGAACAAGATTGGTTAAAAACCCTAATTGGACAAGAATAAGCCTAGGGAGGACGAAAATGACCTAATTGATCATCCAATGACACAAACACACCTATTGGATGCACAAGATTGGTTAAAAACCCTAATTGGACAAGAATATGCCTAGGGAGGACGAAAATGACCTAATTGATCATCCAATGACACAAACACACCTATTGGATGCACAAGATTGGTTAAAAACCCTAATTGGACAAGAATATGCCTAGGGAGGACGAAAATGACCTAATTGATCATCCAATGACACAAACACACCTATTGGATGCACAAGATTGGTCTAAAACTCTAATTGGAGAAGAATATGCCTAAGGAGGACGAAAATGACCTAAATGTTAATCCAATGACACAAATGAACGTATTGGATGCACAAGATTGGTTAAAAACCCTAATTGGACAAGAATAAGCCTAGGGACGACGAGAATGACCTAAACGTTAATCCAATGACACAACTCAACTTATTGGAAGCACAAGATTGGTTAAAAACCCTAATTGGATAAGAATAAGCCTAGGGAGGACGAAAATGACCTAATTGATCATCCAATGACACAAACACACCTATTGGATGCACAAGATTGGTTAAAAACCCTAATTGGACAAGAATAAGGCTAGGGAGGACGAAAATGACCTAATTGATCATCCAATGACACAAACACACCTATTGGATGCACAAGATTGGTTAAAAACCCTAGTTGGACAAGAATATGCCTAGGGAGGACGAAAATGACCTAATTGATCTTCCAATGACACAAACACACCTATTGGATGCACAAGATTGGTTAAAAACCCTAATTGGACAAGAATATGCCTAGGGAGGACGAAAATGACCTAAATGTTAATCCAATGACACAAATGAACTTATTGGATGCACTAGATTGGTTAAAAACCCTAATTGGACAAGAATAAGCCTAGGGAGGATCAAAGTGACCTAATTGATTATCCAATGACACAAACACACCTATTGGATGCACAAGATTGGTTAAAAACCCAAGTTGGACAAGAATATGCCGAGGGAGGACGAAAATAACCTAATTGATCATCCAATGACACAAATGAACTTATTGGATGCACAAGATTTGTTAAAAACCCTAATTGGACAAGAATAAGCCTAGGAAGGACGAAAATAACTTAATTGATCATCCAATGACACAAACACACCTATTGGATGCACAAGATTGGTTAAAAACCCTAATTGGACAAGAATATGCCTAGGTAGGACGAAAATGACCTAAATATTAATTCAATGACACAAACAAAGTTATTGGATGCACAAGATTGGTTAAAAACCCTAATTGGACAAGAATCTGCCTAGGGAGGACGAAAATGACCTAATTGATCATCCAATGACACAAACACCTCTATTGGATGCACAAGATTTGTTAAAAACCCTAATTGGACAAGAATATGCCTAGGGAGGACGAAAATGAGCTAAATATTAATTCAATGACACAAACAAAGTTATTGGATGCACAAGATTGGTTAAAAACCCTAATTGGACAAGAATCTGCCTAGGGATGACGAAAATGACCTAATTGATCATCCAATGACACAAACACACCTATTGGATGCACAAGATTGGTTAAAAACCCAAGTAGGACAAGAATATGCCTAGGGAGGACGAAAATAACCTAATTGATCATCCAATGACACAAATGAACTTATTGGATGCACAAGATTTGTTAAAAACCCTAATTGGACAAGAATAAGCCTAGGAAGGACGAAAATAACTTAATTGATCATCCAATGACACAAACACACCTATTGGATGCACAAGATTGGTTAAAAACCCTAATTGGACAAGAATATGCCTATGGGAGGACGAAAATGACCTAAATATTAGTTCAATGACACAAACAAAGTTATTGGATGCACAAGATTGGTTAAAAACCCTAATTGGACAAGAATAAGCCTAGGGAGGACGAAAATGACCTAATTGATCATCCAATGACACAAACACACCTATTGGATGCACAAGATTGGTTAAAAACCCAAGTTGGACAAGAATATGCCTAGGGAGGACGAAAATAACCTAATTGATCATCCAATGACACAAATAAACTTATTGGATGCACAAGATTTGTTAAAACCCTAATTGGACAAGAATAAGCCTAGGAAGGACGAAAATAACTTAATTGGTCATCCAATGACACAACACACCTATTGGATGCACAAGATTGGTTAAAAACCCTAATTGGACAAGAATATGCCTAGGGAGGACGAAAATGACCTAAATATTAATTCAATGACACAAACAAAGTTATTGGATGCACAAGATTGGTTAAAAACCCTAATTGGACAAGAATAAGCCTAGGGAGGACGAAAATGACCTTATTGATCATCCAATGACACAAACACACCTATTGGATGCACAAGATTGGTTAAAAACCCAAGTTGGACAAGAATATGCCTAGGGAGGACGAAAATAACCTAATTGATCATCCAATGACACAAATGAACTTATTGGATGCACAAGATTTGTTAAAAACCCTAATTGGACAAGAATAAGCCTAGGAAGGACGAAAATAACTTAATTGATCATCCAATGACACAAACACACCTATTGGATGCACAAGATTGGTTAAAAACCCAAATTGGACAAGAATATGCCTAGGGAGGACGAAAATGACCTAAATATTAATTCAATGACACAAACAAAGTTATTGGATGCACAAGATTGGTTAAAAACCCTAATTGGACAAGAATAAGTCTAGGGAGGATGAAAATGACCTGATTGATCATCCAATGACACAAACACACCTATTGGATGCACAAGATTGATTAAAAACCCTAGTTGGACGAGGATATGCCTAGGGAGGACGAAAATGACCTAATTGATCATCCAATGACACAAACACACCTATTGGATGCACAAGATTGGTTAAAAACCCTAATTGCACAAGAATAAGCCTAAGGAGGACGAAAATGACCTAAATGTTAATTCAATGACACAAATGAACTTATTGGATGCACTAGATTGGTTAAAAACCCTAATTGGACAAGAATAAGCCTAGGGAGGATCAAAGTGACCAAATTGATCATCCAATGACACAAACACACCTATTGGATGCACAAGATTGGTTAAAAACCCTAATTGGACAAGAATATGCCTAGGGAGGACGAAAATGACCTAAATGTTAATCCAATGACACAAATGAACTTATTGGATGCACAAGATTGGTTAAAAACCCTAAATGGACAAGAATAAGCCTAGGAAGGACGACAATGACCTAATTGATCATCCAATGACACAAACACACCTATTGGATGCACAAGATTGGTTAAAAACCCTAATTGGACAAGAATATGCCTAGGGAGGACGAAAATGACCTAATTGATCATCCAATGACACAAACACACCTATTGGATGCATAAGATTGGTTAAAAACCCTAATTGGACAAGAATAAGCCTAGGGAGGACAGAAATGACCTAATTGATCAACCAATGACACAAACACACTTATTGGATGCACAAGATTGGTTAAAAACCCTAATTGGACAAGAATAAGCCTAGGGAGGACGAAAATGACCTAATTGATCATCCAATGACACAAACACACCTATTGGATGCACAAGATTGTTTAAAAACCCTAATTGGACAAGAATAAGGCTAGGGAGGACGAAAATGACCTAATTGATCATCCAATGACACACACACACCTATTGGATGCACAATATTGGTTAAAAACCCTAGTTGGACAAGAATATGCCTAGGGAGGACGAAAATAACCTAATTGATCATCCAATGACAGAAATGATCTTATTGGATGCACAAGATTTGTTAAAAACCCTAATTGGACAAGAATAAGCCTAGGGAGGACGAAAATGACCTAATTGATCATCCAATGACACAAACACACCTATTGGATGCACAAGATTGGTTAAAGTCCCTAATTGGACAAGAATACGCCTAGGGACGACGAAAATGACCTAAATTGATCATCCAATGACACAAACACACCTATTGGATGCACAAGATTGGTTAAAAACCCTAATTGGACAAGAATAAGCCTAGGGAGGACGAAAATGACCTAATTGATCATCCAATGACACAAACACACCTATTGGATGCACAAGATTGGTTAAAAACCCTAATTGGACAAGAATAATCCTAGGGAGGATGAAAATGACCTAATTGATCATCCAATGACACAAACACACCTATTGGATGCACAAGATTGGTTAAAAACCCTAATTGGTCAAGAATATGCCTAGGGAGGACGAAAATGACCTAAATATTAATTCAATGACACAAACAAAGTTATTGGATGCACAAGATTGGTTAAAAACCCTAATTGGACAAGAATAAGCCTAGGGAGGACGAAAATGACCTAATTGATCATCAAATGACACAAACACACCTATTGGATGCACAAGATTGGTTAAAAACCCTAGTTGGACAAGAATATGCCAAAGGAGGACGAAAATAACCTAATTGATCATCCAATGACACAAATGAACTTATTGGATGCACAAGATTGGTTAAAAACCCAAGTTGGACAAGAATATGCCTAGGGAGGACGAAAATAACCTAATTGATCATCCAATGACACAAATGAACTTATTGGATGCACAAGATTTGTTAAAAACCCTAATTGGACAAGAATAAGCCTAGGAAGGACGAAAATAACTTAATTGATCATCCAATGACACAAACACACCTATTGGATGCACAAGATTGGTTAAAAACCCTAATTGGACAAGAATATGCCAAGGGAGGACGAAAATGACCTAAATATTAATTCAATGACACAAACAATGTTATTGGATGCACAAGATTGGTTAAAAACCCTAATTGGACAAGAATCTGCCTAGGGAGGACGAAAATGACCTAATTGATCATCCAATGACACAAACACCCCTATTGGATGCACAAGATTTGTTAAAAACCCTAATTGGACAAGAATATGCCTAGGGAGGACGAAAATGAGCTAAATAATAATTCAATGACACAAACAAAGTTATTGGATGCACAAGATTGGTTAAAAACCCTAATTGGACAAGAATCTGCCTAGGGATGACGAAAATGACCTAATTGATCATCCAATGACACAAACACACCTATTGGATGCACAAGATTGGTTAAAAACCCAAGTTGGACAAGAATATGCCTAGGGAGGACGAAAATAACCTAATTGATCATCCAATGACACAAATGAACTTATTGGATGCACAAGATTTGTTAAAAACCCTAATTGGACAAGAATAAGCCTAGGAAGGACGAAAATAACTTAATTGATCATCCAATGACACAAACACACCTATTGGATGCACAAGATTGGTTAAAAACCCTAATTGGACAAGAATAATCCTAGGGAGGACGCAAATGACCTAAATATTAATTCAATGACACAAACAAAGTTATTGGATGCACAAGATTGGTTAAAAACCCTAATTGGACAAGAATAAGCCTAGGGAGGACGAAAATGACCTAATTGATCATCCAATGACACAAACACACCTATTGGATGCACAAGATTGGTTAAAAACCCAAGTTGGACAAGAATATGCCTAGGGAGGACGAAAATAACCTAATTGATCATCCAATGACACAAATGAACTTATTGGATGCACAAGATTTGTTAAAAACCCTAATTGGACAAGAATAAGCCTAGGAAGGACGATAATAACTTAATTGATCATCAATTGACACAAACACACCTATTGGATGCACAAGATTGGTTAAAACCCTAATTGGACAAGAATATGCCTAGGGAGGACGAAAATGACCTAAATATTAATTCAATGACACAAACATAGTTATTGGATGCACAAGATTGATTAAAAACCCTAATTTGACAAGAATAAGTCTAGGTAGGACGAAAATGACCTAATTGATCATCCAATGACACAAACACACCTATTGGATGCACAAGATTGGTTAAAAACCCTAATTGGACAAGAATAAGCCTAGGGAGGACGAAAACGACCTAATTGATCATCCAGTGACACAAACACACCTATTGGATGCACAAGATTGGTTAAAAACCCTAATTGGACAAGAATAAGCCTAGGGAGGAAGAAAACGACCTAATTGATCATCCAATGACACAAACACACCTATTGGATGCACAAGATTGGTTAAAAACCCTAATTGGACAAGAATAAGCCTAGGGAGGACGAAAATGACCTAAATGTTAATCCAATGACACAACTCAACTTATTGGAAGCACTAGATTGGTTAAAAACCCTAATTGGACAAGAATAAACCTAGGGAGGACGAAAATGACCTAATTGATCATCCAATGAAACAAAAACACCAATTGGATGCACAAGATTCGTTAAAAACCCTAATTGGACAAGAATATGCCTAGGGAGGACGAAAATGACCTAATTGATCATCCAATGACACAAACACACCTATTGGATGCACAAGATTGGTTAAAAACCCTAATTGGACAAGAATATGCCTAGGGAGGACGAAAATGACCTAATTGATCATCCAATGACACAAACACACCTATTGGATGCACAAGATTGGTTAAAAACCCTAATTGGACAAGAATATGCCTAGGGAGGACGAAAATGACCTAATTGATCATCCAATGACACAAACACACCTATTGGATGCACAAGATGGGGTAAAAACCCTAATTGGACAAGAATAAGCCTAGGGAGGACGAAAATGACCTAATTGATCATCCAATGACACAAACACACCTATTGGATGCACAAGATTGGTTAAAAACCCTAATTGGACAAGAATATGCCTAGGGAGGACGAAAATGACCTAATTGATCATCCAATGACACAAATGAACTTATTGGATGCACAAGATTAGTTAAAAACCCTAATTGGACAAGAATAAGCTTTGGGAGGACGAAAATTACCTAATTGATCATCCAATGACACAAACACACCTATTGGATGCACAAGATTGGTCTAAAACTCTAAATGAGCAAGAATATGCCTAGGGAGGACGAAAATGACCAAAATGTTAATCCAATGACACAAATGAACGTATTGGATGCACAAGATTGGTTAAAAACCCTAATTGGACAAGAATAAGCCTAGGGAGGACGAAAATGACCTAATTGATCATCCAATGACACAAACACACCTATTGGATGCACAAGATTGGTTAAAAACCCTAATTGGACAAGAATATGCCTAGGGAGGACGAAAATGACCTAATTGATCATCCAATGACACAAACACACCTATTGGATGCACAACATTGGTAAAAAACCCTAATTGGACAAGAATAAGCCTAGGGAGGACGAAAATGACCTAATTGATCATCCAATGACACAAACACACCTATTGGATGCACAAGATTGGTTAAAAACCCTAATTGGACAAGAATAAGCCTAGGGAGGACGAAAATGACCTAATTGATCGTCCAATGACACAAGCACACCTATTGGATGCACAAGATTGGTTAAAAACCATAATTGGACAAGAATAAGCCTAGGGAGGACCAAAATGACCTAATTGATCATCCAATGACACAAATGAACTTATTGGATGCACAAGATTGGTTAAAAACCCTAATTGGACAAGAATATGCCTAGGGAGGACGAAAATGACCTAAATATTAATTCTATGACACAAACAAAGTTATTGGATGCACAAGATTGGTTAAAAACCCTAATTGGACAAGAATAAGCCTAGGGAGGACGAAAATGACCTAATTGATCATCCAATGACACAAACACACCTATTGGATGCACAAGATTGGTTAAAAACCCTAATTGGACAAGAATAAGCCTAGGGAGGACGAAAATGACCTAATTGATCATCCAATGACACAAACACACCTATTGGATGCACAAGATTGGTTAAAAACCCTAGTTGGACAAGAATATGCATAGGGAGGACGAAAATGACCTAAATATTAATTCAATGACATAAACAAACTTGTTGGATGCACAAGATTGGTTAAAAACCCTAATTGGACAAGAATAAGCCTAGGGAGGACGAAAATGACCTAATTGATCATCCAATGACACAAACACACCTATTGGATGCACAAGATTGGTTAAAAACCCTAATTGGACAAGAATATGCCTAGGGAGGACGAAAATGACCTAATTGATCATCCAATGACACAAACACACCTATTGCATGAACAAGATTGGTTAAAACCCCTAATTGGACAAGAATATGCCTAGGGAGGACAAAAATGACCTAATTGATCATCCAATGACACAAACACACCTATTGGAAGCACAAGATTGGTTAAAAACCCTAATTGGACAAGAATATGCATAGGAAGGACGAAAATGACCTAAATGTTAATCCAATGACACAAACACACCTATTGGATGCACAAGATTGGTTAAAAACCCTAATTGGACAAGAATATGCCTAGGGAGGACGAAAATGACCTAAATATTAATTCAATGACACAAACAAAGTTATTGGATGCACAAGATTGGTTAAAAACCCTAATTGGACAAGAATAAGCCTAGGGAGGACGAAAATGACCTAATTGATCATCCAATGACACAAACACACCTATTGGATGCACAAGATTGGTTAAAAACCCTAATTGGACAAGAATATGCCTAGGGAGGACGAAAATGACCTAAATATTAATTCAATGACACAAACAAAGTTATTGGATGCACAAGATTGGTGAAAAACCCTAATTGGACAAGAATAAGCCTAGGGGGAACGAAAATGACCTAATTGATCATCCAATGACACAAACACACCTATTGGATGCACAAGATTGGTTAAAAACCCTAATTGGACAAGAATATGCCTAGGGAGGACGAAAATGACCTAAATATTAATTCAATGACACAAACAAAGTTATTGGATGCACAAGATTGGTTAAAAACCCTAATTGGACAAGAATAAGCCTAGGGAGGACGAAAATGACCTAATTGATCATCCAATGACACAAACACACCTATTGGATGCACAAGATTGGTTAAAAACCCAAGTTGGACAAGAATATGCCTAGGGAGGACGAAAATAACCTAATTGATCATCCAATGACACAAATGAACTTATTGGATGCACAAGGTTTGTTAAAAACCCTAATTGGACAAGAATAAGCTTAGGAAGGACGAAAATAACTTAATTGATCATCCAAAGACACAAACACACCTATTGGATGCACAAGATTGGTTAAAAACCCTAATTGGACAAGAATATGCCTAGGGAGGACGAAAATGACCTAAATATTAATTCAATGACACAAACAAAGTTATTGGATGCACAAGATTGGTTAAAAACCCTAATTGGACAAGAATAAGCCTAGGGAGGACGAAAATGACCTAATTGATCATCAAATGACACAAACACACCTATTGGATGCACAAGATTGGTTAAAAACCCTAGTTGGACAAGAATATGCCAAAGGAGGACGAAAATAACCTAATTGATCATCCAATGACACAAATGAACTTATTGGATGCACAAGATTTGTTAAAAACCCTAATTGGACAAGAATCTGCCTAGGGAGGACGAAAATGACCTAATTGATCATCCAATGACACAAACACACCTATTGGATGCACAAGATTGGTTAAAAACCCTAATTGGAAAAGAATATGCCTAGGGAGGACGAATATGACCTAGATGTTAATCAAATAACACAAATGAACTTATTGGATGCACAAGATTGGTTAAAAACCCTAATTGGACAAGAATAAGCCTAGTGAGGACGAAAATGACCTAATTGATCATCCAATGACACAAACACACCTATTAGATGCACAAGATTGGTTAAAAGCCCTAGTTGGACAACAATATGCCTAGGGAGGACGAAAATGACCTAATTGATTATCCAATGACACAAACACACCTATTGGATGCACAAGATTGGTTAAAAACCCTAATTGGACAAGAATATGCATAGGGAGGACGAAAATGACCTAAATGTTAATCCAATGACACAAATGAACTTATTGGATGCACTAGATTGGTTAAAAACCCTAATTGGACAAGAATAATCCTAGGGAGGATCAAAGTGACCTAATTGATTATCCAATGACACAAACACTATTGGATGCACAAGATTGGTTAAAAACCCTAATTGGACAAGAATATGCCTAGGGAGGACGAAAATGACCTAAATGTTAACCCAATGACACAAATTAACTTATTGGATGCACAAGATTGGTTAAAAACCCTTATTGGACAAGAATAAGCCTAGGAAGGACGAAAATGACCTAATTGATCATCCAATGACACAAACACACCTATTGGATGCACAAGATTGGTTAAAAACCCTAATTTGACAAGAATAAGTCAAGGGAGGACGAAAATGACGTAATTGATCATCCAATGACACAAACACACCTATTGGATGCACAAGATTGGTTAAAAACCCTAATTGGACAAGAATAAGCCTAGGTAGGACGAAAATGACCTAATTGATCATCCAATGACACAAACACACCTATTGGATGCACAAGATTGGTTAAAAACCCTAATTGGATAAGAATATGCCTAGGGAGGACGAAAATGACCTAATTGATCATCTAATGACACAAACACACCTATTGGATGCACAAGATTGGTTAAAAACCCTAATTGGACAAGAATAAGCATAGAAAGGACGAAAATGACCTAATTGATCATCCAATGACACAAATGAACTTATTGGATGCACAAGATTTGTTAAAAACCCTAATTGGACAAGAATAAGCCTAGGGAGGACGAAAATGACCTAATTGATCATCCAATGACACAAACATACCTATTGGATGCACAAGATTGGTTAAAAACCCTAATTGGACAAGAATATGCCTAGGGAGGACGAAAATGACCTAAATATTAATTCAATGACACAAACAAAGTTATTGGAAGTACAAGATTGGTTAAAAACCCTTATTGGACAAGAATAAGCCTAGGGAGGACGAAAATGACCTAATTGATCATCCAATGACACAAACACACCAATTGGATGCACTGATTGGTTAAAAACCCTAATTGGACAAGAATAAGCCTAGGGAGGACGAAAATGACCTAATTGATCATCCAATGACACAAATGAACTTATTGGATGCACAAGATTTGTTAAAAACCCTAATTGGACAAGAATAAGCCTAGGGAGGACGAAAATGACGTAATTGATCATCCAATGACACAAACACACCTATTGGCTGCACAAGATTGGTTAAAAACCCTAATTGGACAAGAATATGCCTAGGGAGGACGAAAATGACCTAAATATTAATTCAATGACACAAACAAAGTTATTGGATGCACAAGATTGGTTAAAAACCCTAATTGGACAAGAATATGCCTAGGGAGGACGAATATGACCTAAATGTTAATCTAATAACACAAATGAACTTATTGGATGCACAAGATTGGTTAAAAACCCTAATTGGACAAGAATATGCCTAGGGAGGACTGATATGACCTAAATGTTAATCCAATGACACAAATGAACTTATTGGATGCACAAGATTGGTTAAAAACCCTAATTGGACAAGAATAAGCCTAGGGAGGACGAAAATGACCTAATTGATCATCCAATGACACAAACACACCTATTGGATGCACAAGATTGGTTAAAAACCCTAATTGGACAAGAATATGCCTAGGGAGGACGAAAATGACCTAAATATTAATTCAATGACACAAACAAAGTTATTGGATGAACAAGATTGGTTAAAAACCCTAATTGGACAAGAATAAGCCTAGGAAGGACGAAAATGACCTAATTGATCATCCAATGACACAAGCACACCTATTGGATGCACAAGATTGGTTAAAAACCCTAATTGGACAAGAATATGCCTAGGGAGGACGAAAATGACCTAAATATTAATTCAATGACACAAACACACCTATTGGATGCACAAGATTGGTTAAAAACCCTAATTGGACAAGAATATGCCTAGGGAGGACTGATATGACCTAAATGTTAATCCAATGACACAAATGAACTTATTGGATGCACAAGATTGGTTAAAAACCCTAATTGGACAAGAATAAGCCTAGGGAGGACGAAAATGACTTAATTGATCATCCAATGACACAAACACACCTATTGGATGCACAAGATTGGTTAAAAACCCTAATTGGACAAGAATATGCCTAGGGAGGACGAAAATGACCTAATTGATCATCCAATGACACAAACACACCTATTGAATTCACAAGATTTGTTAAAAACCCTAATTGGACAAGAATATGCCTAGGGAGGACCAAAATGACCTAAATATTAATTCAATGACACAAACAAACTTATTGGATGCACAAGATTGGTTAAAAACCCTAATTGGGCAAGAATAAGCCTAGGGAGGATCAAAGTGACCTAATTGATCATCCAATGAGATAAACACACCTATTGGATGCACAAGATTGGTTAAAAACCCTAATTGGACAAGAATATGCCTAGGGAGGACGAAAATGACCTAAATGTGAATCCAATGACACAAATGAACTTATTGGATGCACAAGATTGGTTAAAAACCTAATTGGACAAGAATAAGCCTAGGGAGAATGAAAATGACATAAATGTTAATCCAATGACACAACTCATCTTATTGGATGCACAAGATTGGTTAAAAACCCTAATTGGACAAGAATAAGCCTAGGGAGGACGAAAATGACCTAATTGATCATCCAATGACACAAACACACCTATTGGATGCACAAGATTGGTTAAAAACCCTAATTGGACAAGAATATGCCCAGGGAGGAGGAAAATGACCTAAATATTAATTCAATGACACAAACAAAGTTATTGGATGCACAAGATTGGTTAAAAACCCTAATTGGACAAGAATAAGCCTAGGGAGGACGAAAATGACCTAATTGATCATCCAATGACACAAACACACCTATTGGATGCACAAGATTGGTTAAAAACCCTAATTGGACAAGAATATGCCTAGGGAGGAGGAAAAGGACCTAAATATTAATTCAATGACACAAACAAAGTTATTGGATGCACAAGATTGGTTAAAAACCCTAATTGGACAAGAATAAGCCTAGGGAGGACGAAAATGACCTAATTGATCATCCAATGACACAAACACACCTATTGGATGCACTAGTTTGGTTAAAAACCCTAATTGGACAAGAATAAGCCTATGGAGGACGAAAATGACCTAATTGATCATCCAATGACACAAACACACCTATTGGATGCACTAGTTTGGTTAAAAACCCTAATTGGACAAGAATAAGCCTAGGGAGGACGAAAATGACCTAATTGATCATCCAATGACACAAACACACCTATTGGATGCACTAGTTTGGTTAAAAACCCTAATTGGACAAGAATAAGCCTAGGGAGGACGAAAATGACCTAAATGTTAATCCAATGACACAAATGATCTTATTGGATGCACAAGATTGGTTAAAAATCCTAATTGGACAAGAATAAGCCTAGGGAGGACGAAAATGACCTAATTGATCATCCAAAGACACAAACACACCTATTGGATTCACAAGATTGGTTAAAAACTCTAATTGGACAAGATTAAGCCGAAGGAGGACGAAAATGACCTAATTGATCATCCATTGCCACAAACACACCTATTGGATGCACAAGATTGGTTAAAAACCCTAATTGGACAAGAATATGCCTAGGGAGGATGAAAATGACCTAATTGATCATTCAATGACACAAACACACCTATTGGATGCACAAGATTGGTTAAAAACCCTAATTGGACAAGAATATGCCTAGGGAGGACGAAAATGACCTAAATATTAATTCAATGACACAAACAAAGTTATTGGATGCCCAAGATTGGTTAAAAACCCTAATTGGACAAGAATAAGCCTAAGGAGGACGAAAATGACCTAATTGATCATCCAATGACACAAACACACCTATTGGATACACAAGATTGGTTAAAAACCCTAATTGGACAAGAATAAGCCTAGGGAGGACGAAAATGACCTAATTGATCATCCATTGCCACAAACACACCTATTGGATGCACAAGATTGGTTAATAACCCTAATTGGACAAGAATATGCCTAGGGAGGATGAAAATGACCTAATTGATCATCCAATGACACAAACACACCTATTGGATGCACAAGATTGGTTAAAAACCCTAATTGGACAAGAATATGCCTAGGGAGGACGAAAATGACCTAAATATTAATTCAATGACACAATCAAAGTTATTGGATGCACAAGATTGGTTAAAAACCCTAATTGGACAAGAATAAGCCTAGGGAGGACGAAAATGATCTAATTGATCATCCAATGACACAAACACACCTATTGGATGCACAAGATTGGTTAAAAACCCTAATTGGACAAGAATAAGCCTAGTGAGGACGAAAATGATCTAATTGATCATCCAATGACACAAACACACCTA